>VWZY01000290.1:149682-161311 GCA_013399075.1 Chloroceryle aenea
CCGGGGAAAAGGCTCAGGGCCGGCTGAGGCCAAACGGGGCCGAGAGCTGCCGTGCTTCCCCTCCTGCCGCCGGGCTTGGTGGTTGGGATCTGAGGGGATCCCGTTAGCCGTCCGGAAAAAGCAGCGAGCAGTACGCTGGGAAGGTGCTAAAACAATTAAAAGTGTGTAAACAGCAAGGCCAGCCTGAGGCGTGCAGCTGAGTGTAAACTGGCCTTGGCTTTGGGGGAAAATAGAACCATAGAATGCTTTGGGTTGGAAGGGACCGAAAAGTCATCTTATCTTCACCTCCCTGCGGTGACCCGGGACATTTCCACTGGATCAGGTCACTCAGAGCCCCTTCTAGCCTGACCTTGACCGTTGCCAGGGCTGGTGTTTCACCATTCTCACTGGGAAATATTTCTTCCTTCTATCTACTCCAAATCCATCCCAGATAGAAATCTATGCAGGATCTCCATGCTGCCAGTGGGTCCCCGCGACAGGGACAAGGCTTCAAGGGGTTTTGGTTTTCTTATACCACGGATGTGTGTCTATTTTTACAGCTTTTCAGAGACGTGAGCAAGGCTGGTTGTAGAGTAGCAGCCTTTTTGAGGTAATAGTGAAAATATTGCTCTTCTAAAATCTAGTGCTTGAGGCCACAGGGGTAGTGTGCTGCAGATTTTTCTTTTATATGATTTTATTTTTTTATTGCTGTGGGAGAAAGCACTGCGGGAAAGTTTAGTTCTGTAGTAGTATATATGTTCCCTGAGTGCAGTGTGCAGGCAGAGTCCTCGACACTGAGAAAATCCACCTGCATTGATAGACGCCTTTGATGTGATTAAGACGTTGCTCCCAGTGATTCACCAGATGGCACATCAAAGGAAGTTACTCAAGTTGCATTTCAGAGCTTCAGCTAATCTCTAAAGTGTGTGGGCTACCATCCAGGCTGCAACGCTTTGCATCAGTTAGTTGCCCTGCATTACCTTGCCTAAATGTGGTGATTTTCCCTTCTTTTGTCACCAAGTAGAACCAAGAGACAGAAGGGAGGTCATGAAGGAACAGTTTTGAACCGTGATTACCCCAAAATCTGGGGTTCCTGACTATTCCTTTGAGGGAGGCCAATGTTGGCAGGACCAGATGTATGGATGTGACCCTGATTTCATCACTGAGTGCCCTCTTGGTCTTAGGAACAGAAAACGTTGATGACTTTGAAGGAGGTCATTGATCTGCAGCCTAAGCTATGTGGTTTTGGTTAGTTAGATCTGAAATCCAGCAACCCTCCAGTTCTGGTAACTCTTATTTCAAGATTTATCAGGGTTTAATTGCATTCTAAATATTTGTTTTTGGGGGATTGATATGCAGCTTCTTATCTCTTCAGTTATTTACTCCTGATGCTCCCATTTGGATGCGCAGATCCATAGTTCTCTCAGCATTCAGAGAGGAACAATCTCCCTTTGGTATATCACCAAGTGTGCTTCTCGCAGGGAATGACTTAGATCAGCCATTACATGTCTGAGCTTCATCCCCTGTGATTTAAAGCTGGAGTGGGTAGAATCTATTACTTAAACAAAGCCCAAATTTACACAGCCATAATGTATGACTCATCCCTGAAACATTGCCAAGTGCTGGGGAGGCATTATCCAGTTTATTTGTATGAAGCTCTGTCTTTCAAGATCTCTTTAAACGCTTTGCAATAAGATTTCCAGAAGGATAAAAGTCAGTTAAATGAAACCAGCAGGTACCAACCTGTCTGGTACTGCAAGGAAGGTGGAATATTCAGAATATTTAGCCTTTCTTTTTTCAGGTGATGATCTCTATTTGCTGTACTGGGTCTCATAGTTGCTGATTGGGGCTGGAGACTGATTATCCGACCTCTTCCTGTTTTGAGGGTTCCTACAAGCTTAAAAATCCAATTTCAAAATGGAAGTAAATTTTGTTTGGATGGTAATTCCACTCTGCTGAAGGTGGCTAAAAGAAGAAGTTTTATACAATCAGTTTGTTTTTCAAGAGTTATCCTCGTTGTTTATCTTCTGTTTGGGTTTTTTTGGTTGGTTGGTTGGTTTTTTTCCTCATCCTAGAATATAGGTGAGTCGGTTTGTTTTTACTTGCAGCCATATTCCTCTTCAGGCTCTCAATGCCAACGCATTTGTGGGGGCCTTTTTCATGTGGTGTAGAACTGGATTCACTACTATCACTATGTCTGCATTCATCAACCTCCAGTTTCCTTTGGTTACTGGTTTGCTTTGAGAAAAAGTGTCAGAATTTTTTGTGTCTCCCCTTCATGCCCGTGCTCCCCACCCAGGTCTTCACTGTGTGATGTAGCCAGTTTATAGGACACACGAGTCTGCACAGAGTTTCTCTTGGGGAAGTTTTCCTAAACATATATGGGTATATAAAGACAGATGCACACAACTGCACATCCGTTGTGCTGCATACAGATGGGATTGTGAGTTTGGCTCTGACAAGTAGCACAGCTCCCACCCCATTCCACTGTAAAATCCCTGCCCAGAATCGGAAGGGCTTTTCAGCTCAGTTAATCTGTACGCTGGGAAGTGCTGTGTTTTCCTTGATGTTTTAGTGTGAACCACAAATGCACGTGGTAATTTGAATTGCCAAAGCTTACCTGGATTTAATATTTACAATCTCCTCTCTCTGTTTATTGAGAGGGAGTTTAAGTGAGTAATAAAATCTAAGGAAAGACCTTAGAAACTTGAAAGAAGTATTCTAGTGGCTTTGATGGAAGTGGTGCCGTAGGTTGGGATTCATCTTACTTTTGCATGCAGATATATTTGGGATATATCAAACATACAACAAAGTTTATTTTCCTGCCACAGGCACACATACCAACCCATCAGGAAGGAAACTTTTTGTGGTGTGTTTCCAGCATACTGATTGTGTTGGGCTTTGCTTGCAGAGAGAGAAGAGGAAGGAGGAGACGGTGAATGCACATATTGTGTCGGTGTGACTGTTTGGTGCTGGTTAGTTGTTGCCTCCTCTTTCAAGGAGCCTTCAGTCTGATCACTAAAAGTCAATTTACGGCCTTCTGAAAAGAGGAAAAAGAAAAAGAAGTCAAGTATGTGTTTTCAAGTGAGTTTTGTTGTCACAGCAACAAGAGAGGCAGCGCTTAGTCCTGCTGTAGCTTATCCTGCCCAGTTGGCAGTTGGCTTCCAGCCTTTCTGCAGATTCACTAGGGTTCCGATAGGTAACCACTGGCTGCAGTTGGCTTCAGAAAGTAGCTTAGCTTTCTTCTCCTCTGCCCAGACTGTTGCATGGGGTTCTGGGTCAAAAACAGAACAAAGCCATCTTCTTGTTCCCAGAATGGATTCTTTACCCGGTGTGCAAAATCCGGTCCATGCACAGAGAGGAGATAGCAGGTTTATGGGTCTTGTGCAGGATTGGCTGCTAGCAGGCTAATGCCAAGAAGACTGGCAGCCCATCGTGCAGGGCAGAGAATATTTATACACTGAAAGATGAGATTAAGTTATGTTGTATCGATTGCCCCTGATTTTAGCCCTGGGGCTAAAGTAAGGGTGTTTTGGTTTGGGGGGTTGATTTAACAAAGATTTACTGTAAACTGACTCAGGTAATATTCTCAAGGGGGACCTCCAGCTCTTCTTGTTAATTGATGCTGAGGTGGGGCGTTCCCATCCCTGGTATTATCCGTGCATTCTGTCCTGGAGCCAGTCTATCAGCCCAGCAATTGCCTTTAACAATCTTGCTCCTGCTCCTCACACCGGCAGCCTTTTGAAATCTTCCACAGTGAAGCAGCACCTCTGGCAACGTGTATGGATTTTCTGGCTTATAGTTCATAAGCAAGGTTTGGTGACATCTAGTGCATGCAGGAGACTCACGGGGGAGCTGTGCGAGCGACTCAGCCTTGATTTGCCCATCCATGGCCCTATCTATGCAGAAATGTCACATGGGGAGCTGCGGAGATGGCTCAGCCCGGAGTTGTCCATACGCCCCAGACCAAACAAGGCAATGCTGCACCATACCAAGGACCAAAACCCGAGCTGAGTGTTGAAATTTCTCAGTAAATGGTATGCCCTGAGTCTCAGTTCAAATCACTATTCAGCTTCATGTGAAAGTAAGAAAAAGTCTGGAGGGCTTCAGTGGTGGTTTCAACTAGAGATTTCTGTGCATTCAGACAGCATAATCCAATCAGGCATAGTTTTACCACAACCACCTGGAAGGTTTCAGCCACAGCCTTGTGTGTTCAAACTGTATAATCAGTCATGTAAACCAGGGGATAAAATTCTTAAGGTTTAGCTTAGGAGTTGGGAGTTGCCTCTCCAAAGCTCAACTGTATGGAGACCCTTCCCCCTTGGTCAGGACATTGCCCAAGGTGACTTTTCTAAGATTAAGAGCCCTTACCTGGAGTGCTAAGCAAATATTTAGCGTGCTCTTAAGTTTGCAAACATGGGTGATTAACTAACACCTAATATTATCATATTTAGCACGCTTTCTCATTTGTTATAGTGTATTCTTGCTTTTAAGTTGTGACCGTGCATTCTTCCATTGCATCCATAAAAACCTGCATTAGTGGCCTATTAGATTTCAAATACCTGGTTTGCTTTCAAATAAATCATTTCCTTAAACCTTACAGTCCAGTCTTTACCAAAAACAAGAGGTCTGGTACTTGGGGACAAGTAGCAGCAGCTGAACGGGGTCAGGACATCACTGGTGGCAGTGATATATTTGCAAAGAAATCACGTGCATCTTGTATTGTCAAAGTGTAATGAACTGAGAAAACCAACAGGAACTTGGACCAGTCAGAAAGAAGACTGCTCTCCTCAGGAAGGAAATTATAGAACAAGGAAGCTATAACTACTAAAGGGCCTGATAGACAACTTTCATCTAGAAGAGGAAGAAGCAGCCTAAAGTCCACCCAGAGGACAGCAATGGGTGACCACCAGGGGGTCCTGAGAGACCCTCTGAAACCCTTCCGAGACTCTACCCACGTGCGTAATGACCATGCAAATATTATCCTTAGTCCGAGGAGGTGGAATGAATTTGTATAATCATTCTAGGAATTTTCAGACATATGTATATGATTGGGTAATATAAACTTTGGCCGGTGTGATATACGGTTTGCACATTAGGTGGAGTGATGCAGTGCTGCAATGAAGCAATGCCTGCCTCTTAATCCTGTCTCAAATTAATAATTAGTATCAAGAGGTTTCTTTCTGATTTTGGTAACAGCAGCGAGGGACAAACCCAGCACAGCTCTCCAACTGGGACAGGATGTTTTAGATTTCAGCAACAAACTGGCATAAACCCTATGGCCTGGCATAAACCCTATGCACTGACAGAAGACAAAACATAGCAGAGAGGTGTCCAGAAATTGTTTTTAGAGCTCTTCCAAAAAGAAGCAGAATCTGCAGCACAAAGGGGGTCATTTGGTCTTGGAAGAAGCCACCCCACTCAAAAAAAAAGAGGCTGAAAAGAGAGCAGAATCTTTATAGAAAGATTTCTCCCTACAGCGAAGCCTTTTCCTCGTTGGGACTTATTAAAATATAGACATTTTCTCCAAAGGCAAGAAGAGTACAAAGCACACCATCAAAGCAGAAGAATTTTAAGCTATTTCATTCTGATGGTGTTCTTTCTGCAGCGTGTGTTGGATGGTAAGGAACATCTCAAAAGTTCATACCACATGCCTTCCACTTTTGAGGAATTATGTGTGAAATAAATCACACTGATTTCCCAACTGAGAAAGTGCCCAGAAAGGTCATAAAAGGACTGAGAACTGCCACCTATAACTAATTGTCTGCCTTGGTGCCTAATCCTATGTGCTGGGGTTTACAAAAAGAAAAGAATTTATGTAAGCAGAGACATAAATAGAACAACGTTAAACTGTGGTGACAAATTCAGTCCTCGGCCATATCCAAAGATGCAGGACAGCAGGTCTGAGCCCTGTGGGAAGCAGTGGGGCTGTGTTTCTCCTTCCCCTGTTCTGCCACAGCCCTGAGACCTGTGATGGGGGCAGAGGGGACTCTGCTTTTAGCAGCAGTATCTGTTGTCAAGGAGGTGAGAGACAGTTGCCTTTAAAGCAAAGGTGTTACCTTTGCCTGCCTGGAGTTTGCATTTGGCTTTGAATAGCCAGGGAAAAATCACAGGGAAAGCACAGCAAGTGGCTGTGTGAGGGGTGGATCATTTTTCACCATGGAAAATGATCTCAGGGTGTGTTTATCCACTTGCAAGTACCAAACAGGGAGTTCTCCTCTTTTGTGGGAACATTACACTGGTCCATTTCCATCAGAGATGTACCATTGCTATAAGGAACATGCTGACAAAGCAAGAATTAAGTTTCTGCAGAAGGGAGAAAGTATGGAAGAACTGTTTCACTTCTTTTATGGACAAAAGAGCTACTAAAGGCCACGTGATAGAAGTTCATGTCCGAGTTGTGGGGAATCTGCCTTTCAAGTATGGCCTAACTAAACTAAATGTGAAAACAAGGCAGAACAAGCCAACAACCAACACTGAACCGAACAGGGAAAGCCTCACCTGGTCCTGCTGGGAAAGACACCAAATATCACATAGGAACTCAAAAGACAGTGCAGATCTGCATCTTTAATGCCACCTGAAAGAATAAGGATTTTATTGGATGTTTAGGGACAATTTGTTTCTATTCCTTCATGCTTTCTCATCATTCCTCTTTTCTCTTCTTTTCTGATATTCATAGAACAGTTAATTTTCTAGTTTGTATCCTGTGTAAGGGGATTGGGGATCAGCTATTGCTGCTGAATGACTGGTAGGCTGGAGGCTCCTGGAACTGGGTTCATTCCCAGTGCACTGAATGAGGGGCATTAATGGGACTTTCAAAGTAACTGGAAAGGGGCTCCCTTAACCCAACAGGCTCCTTGTATGGTGAGGAGGAGGAGGAGACGATCTGCAATAATGGGACAGACTTAGAAGGAAAGTACAGAGCACGCTCTTCCTAAGTGCTAGTGAGATGAAAGAGATTGGTTCTGGCCAGTGTTTTAGCTTTGCTGGCAGTGTTCAATATTCATGTCACGCTCGAGGTACAGCTCAAACTAGAGCAACATGGCTGCACAGCCATTCTGAAGTCCTTTGCCTCTTCTGCAACAGGTTACATGTGTCAAGAACAGAAATTTGTTAGAGGGTGAAATTCACGTGAGCACATGGGGCCAGCAGGAAGGCAAGGTGTTGTCTGTCCCTTGTTGCAGCCCTGCAATGCAACCCGAAGTCAATGACACGTTCTTATTCAAAGTGCAATGAACTGAACTATATATGCAGGTGGTAAACAAATAGACAACACCAAGCTCTAGCTTATTTCAACAGATACCTGTCCCTGGAAAAGTTAAGTGAAAGGCACATCCCTTGTGACATGTGCTCCTGCCACAGCCACACCAGCAATGAAAACAGCAACACGTGGTTTGAAAGATACGTAAAAGCTGATATGTGAAGAGATTTCCAGAACCAGATGTTTTCACATACACATCTGTCTTTCAGGCAGTAGGCCTTGCAGGCTGTGTGACCAGAGACTTTTAGCTCCATATGAGGCTGGAAACTGGAAGAATGCAACTTCACCACGGGAAAAAACAGACAAAATTATTATGATGCGGTGTTTTCAAGTATTATGATGCGGTGTTTTCTATCTTTTCCTCAAATTTCTTGCCCCCAGTTGGCTGTGAACTTTATATAATTTTGAGCCAAGAATCTTCCCACAGGGATTAGGAACAGAACCCAAACTGCTCCCATCCAAATGGGGCTTACTCCCATCTCCAGCTTGATTAATTCCTATCTTAAATTTAGGTGAGCCTTCCCAGCATGTGAAATTCCCCCCACAGCTTCTCTCCAAGGTTTACATGAAATCTGCTGTGCTACCCAGGATCCAAGTTAGGGCACATTGTCAGCTTCCCTTTCTCTGTCAAGACATTTTATCCTAAACTCAGGCTATTTGGCTAGATCAGTAAATTTAGTTTAGAAATGCCTAGAGGTGAAACCACTAGCAACAAGAGAATGATTCATCCCTTACAAAAATCTGAACCTTCAGAGATGAAGCCTGTTTGCTATGGATGACTTTCTAGCCAACTATTGAGATGACTGACAGTAAAATTCAGTTGGTGGCATGTAAACTAATATGGTGCTAATTATGTGTGGAAGTCATTACCCCTAAAATGGTCAAAGAAGGAGTTGTTCTCCACCGACTTAGCGAGGCCATGTAGTAAGATCATTTAGAAGGAATGACTAAAAATTTGTGTGACTGAGGTGGCGATGAGAAAAACCTGTTCAGATGAGTAATGTGTGTAGTGCCTGCATGAAAGCTGCCAAAAAAGTTCTGGGTGCTTCAGTGCACGTTGGTGCCAATCACCTGCTGAAATCAATTCAGCAAGCGCTTGTGCTTGGCTGTGTAGCAGGCAGATGTAAAAACACACGTGTGTGTGAAAGAACACGTCCCTCACTCAAAGTGTGGAGAGAGATGTATGGACTTTGAGCTACACAAAGGGCAGCTGAGGAGCAAGAACTCACTCTGCCTTTCAGAGCTCCCTCATGGACTGGCAGAAGGGGTACTTTTAAAAAATTAAGACTGTATTTTAAGTGTCCACACTATGATGTAAATAAAGTAAAAATGGTCTTCACGGTAGGTAGTAGTTTGCTTTTGCTTGCATTTTCAGTCACAAAATCTAATGTCCATAATATGTCAGTAGGATGACTCAGTGATACAGAGATTGTTGATGAAGACATTCTGAACTGGGAAAGAATAAGAGAACGAAGAGGTTTTCAGTCTTTGGTTAAAACTGCCTACTGTGGGCTTCAGAGCACGAATGCTGCGTGCACAACTGTATTTGGAAATTACCTTAAAAAGGTGCTCCTCTGTGTCCCAAGTCAGACTTGGATATCTTCCCCTCTGGGTCTGCTTTAACTGCTTAAAGAGCCTGTTATGAAAAATTTACTTGATGTTTGTTGGGTTTTCTTTAAACAGCCTGATTACATTTTGATGACACTGTATAAACACACAGTTAGAATCAAGTGCTAGAAATAGCTTCCTAGAACTCAAACTGATTTTTAAAATAAGCAAGTAAATATGTGCATGTAAGTCATGCGTGCATCCAGGCAGAACTAGTTATTTTTATTCTTGTAGATGAAATTGTCTGTAAAAACATGAGGTGCTATCTACTGTTACCATTATTTATAATTTAAAATGCTAACAGTGACACGAAGTGTTGTCTCAGCTCATTTAACAGGCCATGAAACAGTTAGAAGGATGATAGAAATCTCTGACAAGCCAACCTCAGGTAAAATGTAGTTACTCAGATTTGCTACTCAACCCCTGCTTTTTCATAATGGTGAGTAAAAATGGGTCATCTTATTAGGTAAGAAATTCTATCCTTAGCAAGAAATGTTGCCATCTCACGTCGAGGTGAATGTAGGCATAGCCTGAAGTCATCCTCTCCCCATGGTTTGACTTCAAGGGGAAAAAAAAGCTGGAGTACTTCCTGCAGTGAAGCCTTGGTGAGCTTGAAGAAGGTGTGCTGCCCGCCACCTCAGCTGGGAGCTTTTCCAAGGCACGGTATCATCTGCCGCAGCTCTGTCTCCTGAGATCTTTCTACCTTAGGAAAAAGATATTTTAATCCCTCTTACACGTGAATGGACAATTTTGATCCAAGACTGGAGTGATTCAGTAAAAAAGAATCACCTGTATAAAAGGTGTAGTCTCTGACACTGGGCTTATTCCCAGGAACAGCCTCACATCCCTGAGCGGGCTCCTGGAATCGGCCGTGCCGGGTTAGATGCTGTTTGTTGCATTGCAGCTCTTCTGAGGTTTCGTAGAGCAAGTTACTTAACTCTTGCACTCCAAGGGGGAGAGCAAAGGGCTCTGACTTGCCTCTGGTCAGTACTGGCAGGAAAAATCCACAGCTGAGTTTGGATTTAGAGGAAGTTTGGTGGAGATGTGGCGAATGGGGATGATCAGAATGGAAAAATTAACTAGCATTTCTAAAAATTTACATCCTTTTATCCCTATGGATGTATTTATTTAATCTGAACCTCTGAGTGGATGAACTGTTCAATAGTTTTTCGGTATCTCCGCGAGAAACAGGACAGAATTACAAGCCAGCTTTGCCTTAAGGACCAAAGACTTAAAGTCTCCAATAGAAATTTCCAACCACAAATGGCTATTATGTTGCTTCTCAAAAGTATATTGATAGTAATGAGATATTCTTTGGGTTTTACTGTGTTATTTTCATGAAATAACATTTGTCTTACTCCTTCTTGCTTTGGCTTGCTCTCTGTCTTGGACTGATCTGTACGAGACATGCCCATTTATGCAGCTGGTACATGCTTTGTGACAAGGCACAAAGAACTACAGAGCTATTTGGGGTGGTTATAGCTGGTACACAGCTTTGTGACAAGGCACAAAGAACTACAGAGCTATTTGGGGTGGTTATAGCCCTCAGTGTAACTGGGAAACTACCGAGACAAACAAATCACTTGCTGATCAATGGCATTTCTTAGGGCAATTTCTCACGGTGAAATTAATCTGAGAACACCTGAAATAATAAGAATTTAAGATATTTTGGTCTCTCTGTCTAATTATCAGAGAAAGGCTCATTCAGGCACCTGCATGTTTTAGAATGACTTCTTCAGTGACTGACTCCATGACTACCTTAGAGAAGATACCTACTTGACACTGCTTAGTGAGGTAGAATGGAGTCTGCAAAGCTCTCTCTTGCTGTTGTTTTCACCTTGGTCGAGAGGGTTGGGCTTTAGCTCACTGTTGTTGGCCACATGATTTATTTTCATCTTATCCAATCAAAACTGAAGCGAAAGGATATGACAGTAAGGGAGTTACCCATATTTAATGTGTTTTGCAGGACTACTTGTTGACCTTCTGTCCAGCTAAGTGAATGGAAAGACTTGATGGTGTCACAGAATGCCTTGGGTTGGAAGTGACCTCTAAAGGTCATCCAGTCCAACCCAGTTGCAGTGAGCAGGGACATCCTCAACTAGAGCAGGTTGCTCAAAGCCTCATTAAATCTGAACTTGAATGTCTTCAGGGATGAGGTCTCTACCACCTCCCTGGGCAACCTGTTCCGGTGTTCCACCACCCTCATGGTAAAGAGCTTCTTCCTTACATCCAATCTAAATCTATCCTTCTCTAGTTTAAAACCAATGTCCCTTGTCCTATCACTACATGCCCTTGTAAGCAGTTCCTTTTTGGCTTTCTTGTAGGACCCCTTCAGGTACTGGAAGGCTGCTATAAGGTTTCCTCAGAGCCTTCTCTTCTCCAGGCTGAACAGCCCCAGCTCCCTCAGCCTGCCCTCACAGGAGAGGTGCTCCAGCCCTCTGATCATTTTTGAGGCCCTCCTCTGGCTCCTCTCCATCAGGTCCCTGTCCTTCCTGTGCTGAGGGCTCCAGAGCTGGACACAGTGTTCCAGGTGAGGTCTGCCCAGAGCAGAGTAGAGGGGCAGAATCCCCTCTCTCCATCTGCTGGCCACACTTCTTTTGCTGCAGCCCAGGATGCCATTGGCCTTTTGGATTGCAAGTGCATATTGTTGGCTCATGTCCAGCTTCTCATCCACCAGCACCCCCAAGTCCTTTTGTGCAGGGCTGCTCTGTCACCTCCTCCCCCAGCCTGGATTGACAGTGGGGATTGTTCCAGCCCAGGTGCAGGACCCTGCACTTGCTC
>VWZY01000290.1:173792-211227 GCA_013399075.1 Chloroceryle aenea
CCCCCCAGGGGAGGGTAAAAAAGGGAATAAAGAAAAAATGCCTCACCCAAAATTAGAAGTTAAGTCTCTAACAGATTTAATGAATAACAGGAGAAAAACAGAAAAGAAAAAAAGGAATATTAAGGGAAGAAGGGTATAGAACTATAAACAAACCCACTCTGGGATGGCGATGGATCGCACGGCACACGTGGAGTCAGGCCCGGAAAGAAGAGCCCCCCCCCAAACTTCCCATCTCCTTGTCCCATGGCAGGGAAGGGGAGGGGATAACATCTGCCCTCTGACTCCTCAGGGTTACCACTTGTTCCCCCCACTCAGTCTGTTCACCCTTAAATCACAACATTGTTGATCAAAAAGCACAATCTTAATTTTATAAAGGAATCATTGGCTTTAAATCCGATTAATTGTAGTGCTTGAATGTATCCAATTTGAATCCACGTGGATTTACAGCTAATGGCAACTGAAATTAAGGTGTGTGAAAACTGATTTCTTTATTTTTGATAAACAGTGGCTCTTTCAATCCAAGGATGAATTGAAAACTGATTTACAAGTACCATGTTAAACTTGCTCAAGCAATTGACAATCTCTATCCTGATGATTTTCTGACTAAGGTGTAAATCTTTCCAGCTAGCATGATATTGGAAGTGGCATCCAGAAGTAATCTTTAATCTAGTACTCTAATTGTTAACAAGACCTATGGAGCAGATCAAAATTGTCGTTGATAGTTTGCTGTGATTGAAGATGAGAAAAGGATTTTATTGTAACTATTTTCACATATTTATGTAAATTTAAGACCTGTGTCTTTCAGGAAAGGAACGTTCTGTGCTTTGTCTCTGGCAGAGCTAAATGTGTGTATATATATGTAATATTTGAGCAACTTCTGTAGCTGATTTAATGAAAATATTTCTGTTTTCTTTAAAAAAATAGAAAATGCTTACTATGCAAATGCACCTTTGCAAGTGAAAGGCAGTTTCAGAATGTGGTGACCTAATGATTTTTAGGAACTTGTGGCAATCTAAAGCTGTATACCAGCAGTTCACTTCTGAAAATCTATCCCTTTTCACAACCACTTAAAGATAGGTGATGTTGCAAGTTTCAGAATTGAAATGTAATCAAGTAACCCATACTATAACCAAAATTAACTTGAATTTAAATTTTCCATTTAATATAACCTCTGAACCAGAGTGACTATAGGCAGTTTCACTTGAATCAACAGGAAGTTTTGTGGGTAAACCTCTGTAGGAGCACATGACAATCTGTTGTCAAAATACCACTACTGTTTTGCATCTTAACATACTATAAGTGGATTATTTTGTTGTTTTTTTTTCCACCAGCCTCACATGTAAGTCAACACTGCAGTCAGGAATGCTTATTTAGAATGAGATTGAAAAAAATTGTTATCAAAAGAGTTGAGCTAGTGCTGTTCGCTGCTGCCATCATGTGTCACTTAATATATTGCATATATTTTTAAACAACACTCTTGTACTTGGGAAAAGAACTTTGGATTTATAAAGCCCTCACTGCATTTGTCGTTTAACAAGGGATTGATAAGGAACATTATGGTTAAACCTGAGTCCTTGAAACCCAAGGAAAATGTCACTCTGTGTTGGACTGAGTAGGTAAATTGGGAAATTTGTTGAAGAAAATACTTTCCTAATATTCAAATGACAGGCATGACTTAAAATAATGGGTTTGTAATTGCCTCTCTACTGTGGTTCTGAAGTAGAAGGGTATTTCTGAGTTAAAAAAAGATTTCTAAAGTCTTTTTATGCCAACTAAGAGAATTCGAACCGGGAATGTGATTACAAGTGAGATTTTCTCTGTGGTTAGCAAAACAAGACTTAAGTGTCTGCAGTTTAAGTATCCCAGTCTTTCCATTAAAACAGGAAGTTTTTGCAGTGCTTGAATGGCTTCCAGCACAAGGCAAGCAGAGTTTCAGTTTCCATCTGTGCATAGGAATGGACTCAGAACCTCTGCCTTCTGAGAATAGCTCTCAGAACCATGTTACATGGCCCCTCTGAAATGTACCCTCTGGTACTTTCTAATGAGATTTAAAATATTCTTCTAGCATAATTTCTAGAAGAAAATGACACTTCAACTTGAACTCATTGATGAATTTTCTTTTGACATGGATAATAATGTGGAAATAGTTATGCTGTAGGAGGTCCTGTTACCTCCAGAGCATCAGGAAAATAAACTTTTTGTAATTTGCTTTGATTACAGATCTACAGTGTCGGCTATAACTTGATTTCCTTACTTTTGGGGTTTCTTTTCCCTTTAGATATTCGAATACCTTTAATGTGGAAAGGCTCTGACCACTTCAGCAACAAAGAAAGTATGTAAGATGTAACAAACTACTGTGTGAAGTAATTGCTTATCCCTGTAAATTGAAACTGGATGAGGAAGTCCACACTCATTTCATCCCCTTCTTTGACCTTTCAGTAGGCCCATATTGTACTCTGTTGCTCTTGAAGCTGTTGGTTGTAGCAGGTTGAGTTAGTTCAAAGTTCTCTGGTCCTGAATGTTTAAACCCTAGTCTCTAAAAAGTTCTCCTGAGGGAAAAATTCCAGAGGAACCAATAGAAAATTGTATTTAAACATGTTGTTCTGTGTCTTGCCTACACTCGAGAGAGTATATTGGAAGGCATTTCCAGTGAGAAATTTAAATGAAAGTTGCCTGTTGGTGTTGAATGCATTATTGGATACTCTTCCAGTACATGCATTTTACTGTGCCATGGAGATTAACCCTAAATCTGTTCCAGCTGTCACCTGGCATTGATTTTACTTTGATTTTCAGTCGGGTCAGAGGGGCTAAGCATGGCAAAATAGTATAATCCTATACAGTACATTCATAAAATGATACAGGCTTTAGATCAAAATTAGGGGTCTTTTTTTTTTTTTCTTTCCTTAACATCAGTTTTATTAAACAAAATTACATTTTTACTAACATTTCTGAAGTCATTAGCACAAATCCCCCTGACTATCAGAAAGAGAAGTTATACAGAGGTGGGCATCTTTGCCTCTGTCAGTGTCTACCTATAGAGCAACTTCAATTATCATGAAGTCCTCTGATGAATTTATGGTGGGAAGAATTTGAAGGCAGTTCCTTAGAGCTCTGAATTACCATTTAGTCTACTTTTGTTTACTGAAGTGTTTAATATTGTTGGTGTGGGATATGGCTAATACAACATTTCTTTGGCCCTCTCTCTCCGCAGGATCAGAGCGCTACGCAGTTTTTTGTTTGTTCAGAATGGGAACTGAGGTCTTTGATACAGAGGTGGCTATTGTGGACAAAGCAATAACAGATATCTGCTTTGAAAATGTGACCATATTGTGAGTATCATTTATTGAATAAAGTACAAAAGTTGCTGGTTTATTTTGGAAGTGGATGTGATTATGATCAAGATTCAATTTTTGTGTGGCAAAGGAATCAGTAAAGATCCTGTTGATTTCAGTAGGTGGTGGATCCCCATCTCTGGAATGTTGTTTTTTATGTACATAATGATGCTGGTTGTGGATGTGCCTCTTGAACTGTAACTCTTCATTTTTGCCATACTGAAGCATTTATATATATATATATAAAAAAGAGATAAACTTACACTTCAAGGATGGAAATAAATTAATACTAAAACCTGGAAGTATGAAAGCATACTATGAAAGTATAGGTGTGAAGGTTTCACCCAGTGATTTAAGTTTTCTTCTGTCCAGCAGGCTACAGCCTCTTTCCACACCTATATGAGCATGTGTTACAGCCACAGTCCTGACAGTTGAGGAATACTAGTCAGGAAATTATTCATTTATCTTTAAAAGTAACCAGGAAAAGAGTAGAAGGGTATTCTCAGGTCCTTTTTTTTTGTTGCTTTATAATTTTTAAGAGAGTCCTGAGAGGCAGTTAGCATTTTTTTTATATTTCCCCCTACTTTATGGTTTTTATATTAGCAATTCGATTCAATCTCCAGAGGAAGACTGACTGGAAAGCTACAGCTACTGAAAACTTTAAATCAAGATCCCATAAACTGAGTGGTTGAGAGAGAATGGACCTTAAAATCAGATATTAAACTCTCTTAAACACCTGTTGAAGTTAAGAGTGGGGGCAAAGATTTCAATCTGCTTCTTCAGAGATATGAGACTTGACCATTATATTTTTCTGTGAAATGCTGCAACAAAAGCAGAAAAGTCACTCTTAACTTGCCTTGTATCCCCTGAGATAAAGAAAGACTTTTCATAAAAACCTTTGGGATGTTTTTGTTATGTGCTTAGTGATGTGATTTGTACCTGAAAGATGAGGTTAGGCTTCTGGTTTGATGACTAGACTTAAGAATAAGGGAACTGGTAGAACTGGAAACAGAGAGCATCAGCCACAGACAGCAGAACACAGCAGTAGGTACTGAAGTTATGAATGACAAATTTGGATGGTGTGATAAAGGATTTTTTTCAGCCATTTGAAGGAGTTCAACTAAGATATCTTTAAAACAGTTCAATCTGATTTAGGACCACAGGCAAGGATAGGTTTTCAGTCATGTGATTTTTGCATAACAGCAGAGGGCAGATGTAAGTGTGTTTGAATGTCTTGCCTGTGTATTTCCTTAACACAGGATTTGAATTTTTTATTTTTTTTCAGTTTTTAACATAAACGTTGAATTTCCTGTTTACAGATGTTTATGGTTTAATTATAACATTCATTTCATGACTTCAACATGAAGTTACTGCTGTGTACTTTAGTCTTTTTTTCCTTACTAATGTATGTCTTTGACCAAATCTTAAGGCATTCCTTCCCTTGGTTAGAAATATATGCTATTTAATATATAGTAGCAGTAGCATTCCATGGCCACATATTAATTTTATTAACAAATTCTCTGAAATTTCCTCCTCCCCCCTTCAGTGATGAAGCAAGACCAGATTTCCAGGTGAAGGTTGAAGTGTATAGTTGCTGTACAGAGGAGTCTTTATATGTAGCAAACACTCCTAAGAAACTAGCAAAGAAGCTTAAAACATCCCTCAGCAAAGCTACAGGGAAGAAGCTCAAAGCTGCACTGAAAGAAGACAGCACTGAATCCCTTTTGCCTGCTGACCTGGTCATTCAGTAAGCCATATATCAATATTCTGAGTTTATCATTTTAAAAATTGAAATAAGCTAAATATATTGTAATTTTATTCTATTTTATTTAATTTTTTGGAAAATGGCCAAGTGTGTGATTATTTCTGTACTTACCTGAGTGGAAAAAAAACAAAAACAAACACATTTTAAATAGGGAAAGAAAAAGTAAGTGTGAGCTCCAAGTGTGTTGTTCAGCCTTGGGGCCTTGTTCTGATCTTAAAACACATGAGTAGGCTTTATCCTTCTGCTCCACAATTAGCTAGCTGGCAAATGCAGCTATTTGCAAACTCTATAATACTTTGATCTCTGGAGGAAATCAAGCTTGTATGCTGAGTCTGTCTGTGCCCCTCTGTCCCTCAGCCTCTCCTTCCTTTCCCATTTCCTCCCTCTCCCATATTATTTTTGCACCTAGCCCGTTTTGCTGATACTTGACGGACAGGTGGACGTGTTTAAAAGTTACAAGTTGTGTGAAACAAAAAACAAATGTGGTATGGAGAGAGGAGAAACCTCTCTTGTAGCCTCTTCCCTGCTGGAGCTGCTCGCTGTGCCTGCCTTTTCCATAAAACTCTGGACTGTCAAAGGCACTTTACAGTTACAAGCTGCTTAACAGGAGTTTTCTTAATTGACCTGAGAACAGAACATTTTAAAATTACATACTGGTTTTCAGTGTTCACAGAAATAAGTGCTGTTCCAAGTAATTTGCCTGTTTCCTTTTCAAAATAATCTTAAGTCTTTCATGCAATTTTTAATGAAGTTAACTACCTACTAATATTTCCCAGCTACTTTAATTTCATTGGCTTTTAAGCAGGCCAAGTACCTTACTTGTAAATACTCATAATACTGATTCTTTTTGATTTATGATTTATTTTTTAAAAGCAATTTTGTCAAGTAATGACTTTTTTTTTTCCTTTGTCAGCTGAACAGTAAAGAATTGGTGCCAAATTCTTGCCAGGTGTTGAGTGTAGTCTTAGTCTAGCTTCATAGATCTATTTGCCTAGAGTTTAAAAGGAAACATTCAAGGTATTCTATCTGTGTCAAGCTGATATTACTGTACACTGATATTACTGTTTCAATCAAAAGCATACATCCCAGGGATCTTATCCAGAGAGCAAAGCAAATTTTGTCACTAACTTTCTAGCATGTTCCACCTAATGGCAACGTATCTTTCAGTCTGTGTCATCTCAGGTGTCTGTGCTTTCCTCAAGCTCCAGTTGGGTTGTGACACACTATCATTAGATGCAACTTATTTGCTGGCCATCCTCTCTTGAATATAGATTGGCTGTCCTTTAAGGAAGAAGCATCAGGAGACAGTCTGAAGAGCTGCCTCCTCCCTTGGGTTTTGCTTTTGGTTTCTCAATTGTAATTGGATTGCACTTCCCTCCATCCTGAAGTTTGTTGTTTCTACTGTAAGCATTTCCCTGTTGCTTTCTTAATGGAGTTAGATGAAGAATGATGTGTTTTAGTGATGGCTTCGCTAGGTGATTAAAAAAGATTCTTGTGAAGAAACAGGTTATTATAGGCAGAGAATAAGTGGTCAGTTTTTTAATAGGCTTCCCTGAGGATTTATATTAGCAAGACCTTGGTATGTAGCCCTTATAAAGGGAAAGAGATTGCAAGATTATAAGAGATCTTTCAAGTATTCCCAGAGAGTTTTACCAGTCCAGCAGGTGAAATTAAACTGAGACAAAAAAGGGAACTTTCTGTATTCTATTTCTCTGTAGATTTCATTTGTACAGGCCTTTTCTCTTCGGAGGACACGTGGGTGAAGTTCTCTGTTATCCAAAAACTCTGTGATCTCTCTGTGTCAAACTTCTTGGCTTAGAAATCTGCCTGGTTAGTGAGGAAGCCCTCAGCCTTGTGACTTCTTGCAAAAGCCTAGCAAGAGAAGGCTTTGAATGGTTGCTTAGGCTGGTTAGCTTCAGTTAGATTATACTGATTCTCTCTGCTCTTAATTATCTCACTTTTCATTTCTATAATCTTTTGCCTACTTACTTTTTCTGTTCTAGCTTTATTTTTTTTTCCACCTTTGTCATAGAATGAAAATGATTAGTGCAGTTATACTATTGAATTCCAGGGTAACTAGGTTGCTCCTTGGCTAAATTATTGAAGAGACACCCTGAAGTGCATTTTATTCACTTACAGAACTACCCTATGCATGGACTTGTTATTACTGACTTTTTTTTTCCTCCACTGAGCTGGAGGCTTCCTTGTTCTATGTTTGAATGGGCAAATTCAAAGGGATATTATGCTAAAAGCACATAGCCTAATCTAATGGCCTCACTTTTATGGTTGGGTTCTTTTTAGTACCTGAAGGTTATATTTGTTTTTACCTTCTTTTATTTAAGAGTTGATTGAAAAGTGAGCATATTAGGTTTTGGTTTGGTTTGACTCACAAATCCTCCACTATATATAGATAGGAGTGAACCAAGGTTGGGATTTCTAACGTTGGGATTAATATTCGGGAACAGATCCTGGAATCTGAGATGGATTTATTAATATGCATGGATAGAAAGGGTGACATAGTTCCACCTTCCCATGCCAGTGTCTGTGTGGCAGCGTTGGTCTCTCGATAGCTAAACAGATTTAACAATGAACCTTTGCCACAGGCACGTTGGGAAGATGAGCTGGGTTTTTTTTTTAATAAAGTTATTACATGGAAAAATACTAAAGCTATGCAAAGTACTGAAGGAGGTGCAACAGGCAGATTATTCTTTGTTATACAAAGAAACTGCCATTTAAGGCAGTTGGCTAATTCTGTGAAATGTTGAAGCAAAACGTAGTCAACAATCTCGATTAGCCAGTTGAATTGGACAAAAAATATTTGCAGATAAAACCTCTTCTGGCTGAAAGGAATGACTGTTATATTTTAGAATGAAAATGTTACTGTGAAGCATATTTTGAAAGTGAAGTAGCTATTTTTTTTTTGGCAAGGTTGTTGTGGTAATTAGTCATGCTTTAGGAAAAAAAAAAGTAACTTTAAAATCAGCACAGAAGTTTTATCTGGGAGAAGAAACTGAACTTTTTGGTACAGTTTAAATAGAGTGGTAATGTACTGTGCAACTGCATGGCAAAACATAATCAGTGGAGGATCTTTTGTTAGGGAACAGTCTAGCAGGGAATATATACAAATGCTGATGAGATTTCTTTCCAATTGCCCTCTTGAAATATTCCACAGCAACGTTTCTTCACCCAGAGTATTATATCATATTTAATTTTCTCTTTATTCCCCTGAGATAGATGTGGAACAGACCTCCCTGCTAAGAAAGTTGCTACTCTTCCTCCTCCTCCTCTTTCAGTAGGTAGGCATCTGCCTTGTTCCTCTGCAAAGCCAAGGATTTTAAAACTCTATCTTCCCACTGTGCTATTAGAAAAAAGAACACTTGAAAAATGCTAGGATAGAAAACTGTTTTTATAGTGATGTTAGTTTGGTACTGTCTTCTCACCTTTCACACCACCAAGATACAGATCTGCTGCTGGATCCTGTTATGGATGGTAGTTAGTGATTTTGAGGGGTTTGTTTGCATGTGAACTTTGTTTAAAATGCCATTAGCCAGGTGGAATTCTTACTGCATTACTGGACTGTAAATCTGTTACTCGTCCTGAAGAGTATTTGGAGGAAAAGGTTAAACATGTACCAAATTTATCCTAGTTTATTCCAAGAGTTGCATTCCACATGCACTGTGCTGAATTGGAAATGTAATTTCCACACCCCTCCCAGGCAAAATCCAGAACAAAGACATAATATTCCGAAACCTGTGAACACAATAAGTGAGAGTTCTTTATTCTACAAACCTGACTGTAGGATTTCTGCACAGATTTTTGCATGTGAAGAATCAAGCTATTAGGTACAATAAAAAAAATAAACAACCCATCTACAAATAACTGTTTCATGAATCGTGGTCTACAGAGGCAAAGCAAAACAGCAGAGCAACATGGAAGGGGCAGTATAAAGGCTTTTAATTTTTAACCTGTATTTTCAGATAAAGTTTAGATCATCAGTTGTTCTATTAACTATAGGAACTTTTGAACCCATTACCAAATCTAGTTGATTTAGGCCTAGGAATAAAAGCTGTAAAGCTATCAGAAGTTACTCAGTGTTTTACTGAGAGGAGAGAGATGCTTTTAAGCATGCTCAAGAATGCAGAGAGGCTGGATAGCACAGCCTTCATGCCTAGGTTTACTCAGCAGGTAGCCTGAGCCCAGTTGGTAGGCAGTGGCCACGTGAGAAGTCTTCTGGCTGGCGGGTTCAAGAGAAGTGGCTATGGAAAGAGACACCCCATGGGTCTGGTGGCATTGGCCTGGGAGTTGTTGGGTGGGAAGGACCTGGAGGTACACACATGGGGGAGGCAGGAGATAAGGATATAGGAAGCAGATGAACAGACTGGGGGACAACGTTGCTTTCCAAGGAAGACCAGAGATAGAGTAGTTCTGTGAGAAGAGGTTGTGGGACCGGCAACCTGTGGTCACTGACAGGTGCTGCTCTGCACCGTGGTGTTCCCTTGTACCCCACCAGGTTCTCAGGCACATGTAGACCCCCTTTCATCACAAATGTTTAAGCCTGCCTTTTCTGTCACATTTAGTGGAGCAAAGTACAGTTTGCTGGCCTACACCACTTTGGGACTAGAGAGTGCTGAGGACAATTTCAGGACCCACAACCTTACCATTACAGGAAATGGTAAGTACATATGGTACCAATTTAAGGAAATAATAAACCAGTAACATTTTGAGTTTCTCTCTCTTGTAAACTAAAGAGCTTAAAGAGATTATTTTTCTTGATACTTAATACAGAACAACTTTAATAAAATATTTAGCAGCTCTAAACCAGGCATCTGTACACAGCTGAATAAACTATAACTTGAGTAAAATTTCAAGTCCAGATGAAAATTTTATTCTTTTGGGAGTTTCTTCCATCATTTGCATCTTGGTCTCATTTGAGTTGTAGCTATATACAAATTATTTCCCCTTTCTCACAACCAAAGAAAGGTATCAGAATGAAGAACAACTTTTTCCTCTGTATTCAGAAGGGAAGTAGAAAAATAGCTCCGGCACAGTGAGGTTGTTTCAGGCCCAGGTTTAATACAGGATGTTAAAGCACACTTGCAATTTGCATTGGTCACTGTACCTCAGCAGGCAGTTTAGATGCTAACACAGGGACTGTGATCTGTGGTAATGTTTTGAGTAACAGGAATACAGTATTTGGTAATTTGTCCATTATTTTCTGAAAGGATAGCCCCTTCCGTAAGCCCACCCTCTAATTGTTAACTTAAGACATGGGACTTTCACTGTATCTTAGAGTAGCTTCTGGGAACTTTATCTTTTACTTGGGTAAACTTGACCTCAAAGAGAATTTCATTCTTTACACTTCATTAATTCTGAATAAGTAGAGATTTGAAGATTTATGGGGCGTTTGTTTCTTGAAGGGTTGGATGAATAATTCTGCATATCTTTGGTATTTGTAAGCCTTCCTTTATTAGTACTTTATGCTCCTACTTCTTCAAATTCTTTTTTCCTGTAATATAAATAACTTAATCTAGAGAGAAATGACATACCTGGATATTTTAGTTTGTTACAAGCATTTCTAAACCACGACAAAAGCCACAGTTGAGTCAATGGAACATTGTATTACCTGCTTCTAATTACAGAAGAGAGAGCCTATTCTATAGCAGAGCTGAATGAGGAGAGAGAGTGCTATTCATTAGAAACTCCTTGGAATCCTACATGCTCTTGTAGTGCTGAAGGCAAAAGTAGATACAAATTCTAAGCCTTAATAAAACAATCTGACACAAAGTGCTCATCTGTAAACGTAGCTGTGCCCTACAATGGGGTGGGCTCTGGGGTCCTACTGAGATAAGATGTCCAGTGTATTTATCTTTCAAAATGCTTCTAGGAGTGAAATGAGATTAGAGCTATATTTTGTGCAAGAACAACTTGTTCTTACAGAACAATATCTTCATTTTTTTCTTGAACTTATTTTAGAAATGTCTTTTTTATTAATAAAAAATTACTGAAGATTCAACATCAGTTTTAGTCTAATATCACAGGATGAAATACCTGTCTTTAAATATTAAAAACCCAGCTTATTTACATTCACTTTCTTAATGGAAAAATGTAGCAAGCTAAACTATGTATTTAAGGCAAATACTTGGAACTAAGTAACTGTCCTTCTTTTGCCTTGTCTTTTCCCCCAGAGGAATCCTCTTTTTGGCTCCCCCTGTATGGAAACCTGTGCTGCCGTTTAGTTGCTCAGCCTTCCTGCATGACTAGGGATATGATGGCAGGATTTCTTAATCAACAGGTAAGAAGATCTTGCTTGCTTTTAACATCCTCCTCTGCTAATAGCTGTCACTAAGAGTAAATTGTTAAAACACTCGCTTTTACCTGAAGTGGTTTCTTGAGAACTGTTATTTTAACCTGTTCTGCCTAGAGCAAGAGGAAAGTTCTGTATCGCAGCTGCACTTACAAACAGTACCTTTGGTGGATAAGTGTGGAGAAAGAAATGTTTCCTTGTGTGCTTATCAATAGAATTGGTTAGCAGTTACATAGAGATTGAGTGTAGTTGTTGTTTCAGGATTGTTTAGGCTGGTACTTGATGGCAGCAGTCCTAATAATCCTGTGGCTCTCATCCTTAGACATACTTCTCATCGAGCTGGCACAAGAGCTCATACCACAGCAGGGGTAATCTGACGAGGGAACTGAGCCATAGTTAAACTCATCCCTTCAAAATGATTCATGTGAACTCAGTTTACTTCTCTATTTTGGTTCATTACACAACTAGGCAAATGAGAAGGTGATAGCAGAGGGGCTGGGTCATTCGTCAGGAGTACTGAATTGCAGGCTTCAAACTGGTTGTGAAACCATAATGCATTTAGGAAAGCTGTACAGAAAATGCAGTTGAGAAAATGGAAACTCTAGACAACTGCCTTGGCTTAACATTGTTGAATGTGCTGTGTATTTCCAAAGTGAGATACTCTTTTTATTTCTTTTGGTTGTGCAATTGCTGTAGCAGAAAGGCAGTTTCTTTCTCACAGTAGACACTAGTTCTAAATTTCCTTCTGCATGAATCAGCAGATCCTGTATTGTCAATGTCACATGACAATAAATTGGCAAAAATTAAACCACCAAAAGTTGTTCAACTTCATTGATAGCATTTCAAAAAGCAGTGACTCTGAAATGTTCTGCAACAGGAAGTCTCTGAGGAAAGAATTCAGGGTGGCTAAGTTTTGATCACACAGGGTGTATAACTTGTAATATGCTCTTCATTTGTAGTTTGGCAATTTCTGACTATTTCTTCCTTTTAGCAAACTGTAGAAAGTCTAACTAGCTGGAGGAGACTGTATTGCATACTAAGAGGTGGCAAACTCTTTTGTTATTACTCACCAGAAGAAATTGAGGCTAAACTGGAGCCAGCACTGACAATTTCCGTCAACAAGGTAAAATTGATTGTTTGAGGTTTGGGGTTTTTTTCTTGGTTTGGGTATTTTTGCTTCTTTTGGGGGAGGTTGTTTTTGGTTTTAGACATACCTACAGTCGTGTGTGGGTGGGATATGCTTCAGTGAAATTTGCAGTTGCTGAATTTTTTAGCAAAGAAGTTACATTTCTTAGCTGTGGATGTAAGTTCCTTCTACTGCATCAGTTACCACAGAGGTGAAAGGGAGGATGTTTTTCCTTAGGAAAGGTGATAACCTGTTATATGACAGTTCCTTAAGACAGCCCTTGGAAATGGATTGCTTACAGCCCCTCAGCAATTCTCTGGTAGACTTTTGTCCTAAGCAAAGCGGAATGGTAACAAAAGCTTTTTTGTTGTTGTGTGTTACTTGGCCATGTTCTTAATTAGGAGGAGGGCTGGAAAATGGTTCAAAATATTTTAGTGCCCTAAAATAAGCTGCTTTTCTTCATATGGGTTTTGTACTGGGCACGGTAACTTTGGATGTTCTAGTCTCCAGGATGACATTACTGCTGCTTTTCATACTCTGATTGGAAAGGCTGAGTTTAAAATTCAAGGTGAAAATGTGAAGTTAAAATGTTATTTATTATTTGGCTAAAGAAACATTAAATATCCCTTCAAATTCAATACTTAAGTCTCCAACTTAGGCATGTTTTGGGGAGAACCTTCTAGAATGGCGAGCATATGTGAACAGATGCTTTCAAAACCTGCCTTCAGTCATCAAGAGTTCATATCCTATAAGGATGAGCAGAGGAATTTAATGTTATTTGCAATTGACAGAGCTGGATTTGTCTTACATAAATAAATAGACACATTTGGAAGCTGTGTTAAGCACAGGTCGAGCTCGATTCTGCTGCTGTACCTCTGTGTGTGCTTCATGCCAACACTAATTCTGAAAGAAGCATTCCTCCCATCCGTTGCTCATTCAGGCTGCTGTGCTGCTTCATGCCAGGGCAGGCATTAGGGCAGCTGACTGATGAATTGGACAAGGAAACTGAGGTGGGTTAAAATTAGCTCATTTTGGGAGCAGGAGGAGGATTGGCTTCAACTGGATTCCTTTAATAAATTCTCTTCTCCAGTTTACTACGTGGCAACACAAATGCTTGTGTGGTACAAGAAACGGGCTGGGCCATGACTGGGGTTGCATCTGCTTCTTACATCAGCAATATCAGCTTTTGGTGGCTTTCAAGTTTCTGGGAAATATGGCTGCATTCTCACCTAGAGAAATACAATCTAATATAAACCAAACATTGCAACTAGTGATAATAACGTGACCTGTTTCTGTGAGGACTTCTTTTTCAACATCCTAAGATATGGCACTAGTCAGCCTCTGCCACAAGTGTTTTCCAGCTGTTCACAATATCAGTTAAGAAATGGTAAATTATAGAATGTGACAGTAAAATTGTTAACAATTATCCATCAGGCTACCTCATATCTTTCCTTGGAGGTCTCTGTTTTGTTCTCTACCCTAGTTTTGCTTTTCCTTCTGAAGCAACCATGTTCTACTAAGGTATTTTGCTCCAAATAATACACTCAGAACTTAAGATCCACCTTACTAAGTCTTTTCTGGGATACCATTCCTAGGTTTTCAGGTAGATAAACCCATAGAAGGTACATAAATCACATATCTTATACCATTTTACAGACATGCCAGACCACTGGAGAATATGGCTGTGAGTCATTCTGCAATTCCAATTAAAACCAGGGGAAAAAAAATTGCAATTTAAAACATATTTGGATGCTTTAGCACTTAAACAGTTTCTCTTGAAAATAACTTAATGCCTACAGATAATTTTTTTTGCTTCCTTTTGTTATGAAATTTCTCTTATGGATTAAATGAGAACAAACTAATCACGTGGGCTCGTCTGCTGCGTGTTGTTATAGAAACAGCAATTTCAGAATGAAAGTTGAGATTGAGTGTCAACTCTGGATGTTCTAACTAAAATCTCTTCTGGTTGCATACATGGCATTTTCATTTGTAATATGAAGCTGATCCTTTACATGTAATTGAAAGATACTTTCTGAAAAGTAATGAAATCATCTGGATTTATGAGAAACTCTCTGGAAAATATTCACACTGATAGCCTTATTTCCCATTCCCTTTGAATCGAGACTTCAAGAATCCATTAAGACCAGCAAAATCATTACTTCAAGTTCAGATGACTTCACTGCTGCTGCTGTTGAGCAAGAATGGTTCTGCAGTTCCTATTATGCAAGTGCCTCTATTATTGTTCCAGCTAAATGTGATTATAACAGATTATATAGCACAACTAAATAGGAAAAGAGAAATGATATTTTCTGTTGTAAAGAAAATTTGCTGGAATCCAATTTGAACAAGAAATATTCCTTATGGGCCACTTCCTTAATTTTTTTTTTCCCAAGTTTTCTTGAGTTTGAAATGAATACTAAAGGCCTTGCCTTCAGTAGCTTAGTAAATTGGTGCAGGTGCCAGTGGTTCACATCACTTGCTCAATATTTGGAATACTACCTCCTGGTCAGAGATTATAAAACATTTCTTTATGCCATGTATGCCTGAAGCTTGAGGAATTCTGGGATGTTGCTTCGATTTATCCTAAGCCCGTGATTTCCTTCCTGGCATATTTTGGCTGTTCTGGACTAGGTCAGGTAGAGAAATTCCTTGGAAGATGTAGCAGAGGCTGCAGCAGCATAAAGGGAAGGGAACCATGCAGTACTTCTAGGGAACCAGGGAGTTTACCTTTTGACTGGAGCAGGATATTGATGTGAGTTCTCCACTAGTGGTACGAGCTATCTGTGTCCAGCAGTGATCAAACTAGAGCAGCCCTGAAAATATCTATGTTCTCTGCAGGAAGGACTTCATCCCTCTTGTTGGCTTAGACAAGCCTTCACACAGGTGAAAATGTTTTGGAAAAAGCCCTAACTGGGTAGGTGCCCCCAAATGTCTGATATCTCACATTGCATTGCTCGGTTTGGTCCTGCACTCACTTGGGATGAACTGTGGAGTGCAGGCAGCTGTGATACCCAGATCCTACATGGACAACTTTCTAAGACATATGCTTGAACTGAGTGGTTTGGAAACTGTGCTTTATGACTTTCTGGTGCACCACAGAATGCTGGCTGGTCATATAATGCCATCTTCTTCTCCTTCTCCTGGCTTTTAACTGCTGTGTTGCACAGAAGATAGCTAAAATAACCTAGAAATCCTTTTCCACATTATACTTACCATGCAGTGCCCACAAGGATGTGATGTTAATATAAGTTCATAAAACAATGAAGATGAAAGGAGGAAATACTTGCAGCTCATTGGGTAAATTCAGTCTTGCACCTAAATGTGTTTGAAAGCCATCATTTTGAATTTAACTGGCCTTTCCTGCTTGCCTAATGCAAACCCTATGGAAATTATCAACATTACAGCAGACACTAATACAGGAGCTTATTATATTTTGCTTCCACCATTGTCTTCTTGTTTTTTCATTTATTTTTTTGGTAGTGACAACATGAAGGAGGTTTGTTGCATGTGATTTGGTTTGTTCAGTCTTAAAATAGATACACAGAACAGGATTTTGGGTTATTCAATATTTTTCTCAAGAGCTATAATTTGCTTTGATATCTTAAAATGACCTTATAACCAGTGTTCCTCGTGTGTCAGGGTTGGCTTAGCAGGAAAGTGCTGCATGTCAGCAATAAAAAAGTTTGTGTGCTCTGTCTTGCCTCCTTTGGGTTTTTTTTGGCTGTTTTTTGTGGGTTTTTGGTCACGCCTTAAATATTGAAGCATCAGATCTAGATTGTTACTTGAGGATTTATCTCCTTTGAATAATACCATAGTTGTGGGATAAAACCTGCAGCAAACATCATTAAATAAACTGGTGTGTCTGGTATGCTTGAAGTCCTTACCTGTCAAATGTTAATCTATTTGATTTAATTTTTTTTTGCTGGTATCTATGGTTACCTGAGTTAATGGGATATAGAGCACTTATGGATGAATTACTTCATCTTCTATTTTTAGACTGAAGAATTTAAATGAGCATATCCATCAGATATGCTACAAGCAGCTGTTGGTATTTTAAATGGTTACTTCAATAATGCATTTAAAATCTGGGGAATGTTCTGTAGAAGAAGTTTTGTTCTTCTGAGCATCAGATCTAGGCTTATCCCTGTGGGATCCCATGCGTAAACTTAATTTCTGTAGGTGTATGTTTAACATCTTTAGCAGATGTTTGACATTTGATTGAATTGTACAAAAAGGAACGTGGTTGGTCTGTCCCCACTCTGTCTGGAGGAGTGGTCCGAGGACACCTTTGTGCTCAGATTCACCATCCAGCCAGAGAGGAGACATTCAAACACAACTCTGGCTCTGCTTGGTGGCTTCCTTCAAAAGCTGTGGCACTCCCCATGCCAGGGGACACCCTTGCTGGGCAGGAGGGCATTGAATGGTTTGAACATGTACCAGGTGGCCTCGTGTCCTGCCAGGACATCATCCCATCAGGATCTGGGGTTATGCTGCTCTCTTAGGCATGCTAAAAATCTTTTTAAGGACAGTGTTGGTTTTAATCTGTTCATCACATTGTGCTGAGCAGCAATGTTGACCCGTTGTGTTCTGAAAATGTTTTCACTTGTGTTTTATCAGACTTAGTGAAAAGTTTCACTGTTTCACACGTGCAAAAAAAAAAATAAAAAGGAATTCTCTTAGGTGCAAGGGCATTTTTATTGTAGTAATGCTGTAATGAAGAAAGTAGGTCCTATGAAAATACCTCTGGATCTAGTCTAGATGATAAAATTCAATCAAAATCAATCAAACTACATTCCTAAATGGGAGGGGAAACCTGGCTGCAGGGTAATCATCAGAGGAGATTTGACAGACTTGTGACATCATTGTTTTTATTGTTTTGTTGTAGCCCTGCCTAATTAAGGCAAAACTAAGGTGTCTCTTTGAAATGACAAATAGGATTTGTATTTATTTATTTATTTTATATTAGAGCAAAATGTTTTTTAATGCTGGCTTTTTTTTTCTAGTGGAACTGTATGGGCAACTGCTATAAATGTTTTTTAAATGTGGACTAGAATAAAGTTTCCTTTTAAATTTCCTGTCCTGCTTCACTAAGATGAACATAAAATAGATGTAAGTTTGGAATACGTTGCATAAACAATGGCCCAAGGAAGTCCAGTAGGAGACCTAAATAATAGCTACAACAATGTGGTTTTCCAGCTGAAGAATTCAGAGAAAAGGAGCTGCTTGCTGTTATTTTAGATTACTCACTAAACTACTGTGGAGAAGAATGAGCAGTGTGAGATGAGCTGCTGAAGGCAGAGGGAGTGGAAACACAGAACATACATTCTGTAATTCAGAACTAAACTGTGCTCAGTTTCCTGGTTTTTCATATCTTATGCCATTTTAGTAGTTTTATGAGAAAATATTTTTATAAGCAGTTCTTTACGTTAGTTCCTCTGTTTCTTTTTTTAATTACAAATTAATCTGGGTTAGATAAAAAGCCAAACTGTCTCCCTTACACTGTCATAAGGTGACACCCGTGTGGAGCTGAAGCAATACCTCATTACCACAATTTGTTGTTCCTAGGAAACCAGAATTCGAGCCATGGATAAGGACTCCAAGAGCAGGACTAATAACTTCTCTGTTATCAACCCTGCATCTGGAGAGGCTGCGATGCAACTTTTTGCTACTGACAGCAGGGACGAACTTCTTAAGTGGATGGAGGCCTTCTGGCAACACTTTTATGATCTGAGTAAGTAAGCAGGCAGTGCTGGCAGTGTGCCCTCCAAGAGGGGTAAAATCAAAGGGATCTTTGAACTATTTGAATTGGAAGCCTTGAGAAGAAAAATCACAGAATGATTGTGGTTGGAAAGGATCTTGTAGATTACCGTGCGTAGAGGAATAAAGAACACAAAAAATGTTCTTTGGGATAATATTGGGTGATGGTCTAAGCCATCAGAAGGCAAATATTTGACTAAATCCAAGTCCACATGTTCAGTCTGTGTTTTTGCAGGAAACCAGCAGCAGAATATGTCCAACAGTCTCCAAAGAACTTGGTCTGTTTTAGCATCTTTCTATTTAACTTTTTGAAGGACTGCTCAATTCTCACCATCTCTTCCTCCACTGTAGCAGGAAGAGCCCACCTCTGCCTGGGCTTCCCATCTTGGTTTTGTGGGATTTTGCAAGTGTGAAACCTTTGGGCTTGGAAGGCTTAGTGGGAAGCGATGAGGATGCTGATCTGGGGCCTTGGCATGGATGCAGGTTCAGCCAACCCTCACAAGCAAGCACATGTCTGTGGGGTTTCCTTCCTCAGCAGTATTATGGATGAATTAAACTGCAGTTTGTTGCAGTAGGATTATTTGTTGCTGTTGGTAAGATTTTGGTACCCTTTGTCACGTGGGAATACGCTCAGCTAACCAAAATACACACTGCTTACTTGAACCTGGCCAAAGCTGTACCTGAGGCTTTGATGATCTCAATGAGATGATAAATTGATACCCTAACGTCTGGAGCAACACACTTCTTACATGAGAGAAGAAATACATTAATTGGTGTAAAATGGTGATAAACCAGGAATGAAGTAGTGTACTGTATTGCTTATTTAACACCAAATATTGAAGAACTATATAGATTCATCTTTTTTTTTACCCTCTACTTTAGTACTTTGACTCATAGGTTTAATAAGAATGGAGAACAACTCTCAGTTATTATGTTGTCATTGACAAAGTAGAGTTGGTTCCTGATAGTCCTTTTTATCAGGTCAGAAAGCAGAACGAGGTCGATTAATGAAATATCAGTCTTTAGTCAGAGGCCAGGCCAATAAAACTGGTGAATTGAGGTTGTGGAACTCGATATTGTGGTTCATATTTCTAGTCCTTTCAAGCTCTGATTTACAGTGAGAAAAGGCTCTATCAGTTAAAGAAACACACCAAGCAAAAACTAGGGCATCCTCTCTAAATTAGCCATAGAGTGGGGTAAAAGAACCACTTCTTATTCATTTAAGATAGAAAACTCATGGAATTTTGGAGACATTTTCCTTAGATTCAGAAAAAAATGGGTCACTTGGCATTTAAATGCCTTTTTTCTTCCCTGGTTCTAAAATTCTCTTAAAATTAATGTGCTCAGAAAACTTGGAATGATTGGTATGAACAAAGTAATTTTACTGTGTCTTGTTTTCCTTAAGGTCAAAATCTATTAATAGGAAAAGAGGTTTCCTTGTCTGCTAGCGGATAAAAGGCAAGTTATCCTCTATTAAAGACAGGACATTCCTTTACTATAACATTGTAACATAGTTGTATAACATCCAGATTGCAGTGTGTTGGAGCTTGTGGCTGGTAACTTCAGGAAGCTTTCCTAACCTTAAGTTATTTATCCTTTTTTAGAAGTTGTGGGGGTTTTGGTCGGTTGGTTTCTTGTGTTTTGTTGTTGTTTGGCAGAGGTTTGGTTTTGTAAGTGTGTGTTTTGGGTTGGGTTTGTTTTGTTTGTTTCTTTGTGGGGTTTTTTGTTTTGTTTTCTGATGAATTTATCCTGTGTTTGGGGATTTGAAAGCAAATCTTGATATTTAACCTTCATAGTATAGTGTTATTGCTGGAGTGCTTCAAGGTAGCAGCTTATGATCTTTGTGCTAAGAGAATGAGCACAGAGTTGAAAATGAAAAATGCACCCTGAGCATTCCTGCTACACAAAAGTAAATGCTTACTGTTTAGCATTGCTTTGGAGACAGTTGCCTAACACAACCTAATAACTTCTTTTTTTTTTCCCCCAAGCTGAAGTGTTTAAGTTCCAGTCATTGTTCCCTTTTCTCTCTCAGGCCAGTGGAAACATTGTTGTGAAGAACTTATGAAAATTGAGATTATGTCACCACGGAAACCACCTTTGTTCTTGACAAAAGAAGCGACCTCCGTCTACCATGATATGAGTAAGTGGGATTTGTCTTTTCAAGTCACAGGGTAACAGAAACAACACTGTCTTTATTCAGATGGCTTCTGGTGTTGATGTGGAAACACTGAGTTTTTCAAGGACAATTCAGACAATGAAAGAGCAACATAATTGCATACCAAGAAGTTCATATTAAATCTGAATTTGTAATAGCACACATAATGAATACATTTTTATACCTTCAGCCAAAAACTGCAGTCTGAACTCTAACTAGGGAGTCACCAACACATTCAAAAAAGCTGTCACTAGGAATAAATACTCGTCATAACTGTAGAGTAAAGCTCTGGAAATGGAAAGGTAAAACAGTCCTGTCTGCAAACCAGTAATGTCTTTAACTCGTTACATGAAGTCTATTTGCTGTTCTTAAAACTATTTAAAGGCTTACCTAAGGTAACTTACCTGATTATTTGCTCCTTGGTTATGATGTTGAAGAATACCCTTGGAAAATCTAGCTGGCATGTATTTGAGACTTGTATTTTTACAGAGCTAAATGGGATGCAGCAGGATTATTTGAATAGTTTCATTACAGAAAGAATATTTACAGACTAGAAAAAGTAGGTCACTTGGTTTTAATGGATCCAATGCAGTATTGACTGAGAAACACTGTACAACTCTAAATGCCTGACTGCTTGCTGCTTGGGATTGGAGCTGTGAAGATGCTCAAAATGCCACGTGGGTCACTGAGTTAGCAGGCATTAAAGCACGGAGCAGTCAAGAGAGTCCTATCTAGGCTATGAATGTAGAGCAGAAAGGCAGTACATCAACTGCAAAGAATGTTTTTGAAGGTAACACAGTAGCATAATTCTGCTGATACTCAAGTACGTCACTGAGGAACGGAACACAAGTTCTGTTTCACTCTTAATATGCCAGATGTTTTTTCCTGCTCATTGATAGTCTTCATAGGTCAAAACCCTGTGTTTAAAAACGTGTTGAAAATCATTCATTTGCAGCCTGCACTAGAAAAGCTATGGCTGCTCTTTGAGGCTGGTATTACTACACATAGAAAACTCCATATGAGGGATAAGAAATGGGGCAAGACAGTCTGAAAGCACACAAAGAAAAATGACACATGGAAAGGTGTCCCATTTGCTGCAGGCTGGAAGCACAGGAATGTTTAGTCAGAGACTTTCATGGGCCTTCTGTGAAACAAAATTTTCAAAGCCCTATACCACAAAATAAATGTAATCTCTCTCTCTATCCTAATGATACATGATTTTTTCCCTACTTTTACTTGGAAGGAGATACCAGTACCTACTCTGTTGCCTAGCTGTCACAAAACCAGTTCCCTCCCTCACCTCAGTTCTCTTTGAAAACGTATGTAATCTTTTCCACTTCATCCATTAATTCTCTTAATAGCAGTCCAGACTTCATGAGACTTAGTTAATACAGTTTTGTATTCTGAGCAGTGCTAATGAAATGGGTAGCAGTAAAATCATCGGTCCTGTTTTAATCCGAGTTAATTGCTGTCACTTAAAATTACAGACATTGATTCTCCAGTGAAACATGAGGGTTTAGCTGATATCATACAAAGAAAAATCGAAGAGAGTGATGGTGAGTACCTGCTTGGCCAGCAAAAGGAGTCCACGTCTTCCCTCTGGGCTTCACTCTTTGATGGATCTCATGAGATGGTTGTTCAGAAAAACACGCATCTGGGCTCAGAAAGAGACACTACAAGTCCTAATGACAGCAGAGGAAAGAAAAGAAGAGCTCCACCTCCACCTTCCGATCAGTCACCGTACAGCGCAAAACCACCGGTGAACGCAGAGCAACTGGGCAAGGAAAACTGGAAGCAGGCAGACCACGCACGTGCTGGTAGTTCTTCCTTTGATTCCCAGTTGCCTACTAAAATGCAGCAGTTGCAGACACCTCACAGAACTGGTCCTTGTAGAAAAAGCAGTTTAGCAGACCATGGGAATCTCACTGCACTGGTTAACAAGAGTGAGTCTGAAACCAGACCGGTACCAACCCCTAGACGGAAATGTGTCGTAGAAATGCTAGACCCTAGGTCGTGGCTGCAGCTATAGATATCATATTTAGCTTAGGAGAGCCTCTGGAATTTTAAGTGACTTGGCCTTTTTACTATAGCTCTTGAACAAAAATAGATTTTAGCTTTTAAGTATTGAGGGTAAAGTTACTTTCTTTTACCTAGGGCATTACTACTGGCTGCAGTCTCGGCTGCGCTTATTGTTGCTAGCATCTAAATAATTGCACTAGTAACAGGGAGTTACTCCAAGTGAGATAAAAGTGCTGCTGCTGAAGAGAGTGGTTCGGTACCTTCCCTTCAAAACTCTGTTGGTGTTCAGGGTCACTTGGCATTGCTGCAGCAGGGATGTTACCTTGCCTTCCACTGGTCCTTCAGCTTAGCCCGTCTGCAGCTCTCAGCCTGGTTCAGGTGGGAATTTCACACACATTCAGCACACATCTTGCCAAGCTGATTTTCTTGGGCTCTGTGCTTGACTTCACCTAAAATATTCTTCCTTCTCCCTCATTCTTTAGGAATCACTGCTTAGTGTACTGTGAAATCTGGGGGTTTTCTGAATGGTTCCGTAACTCCATACGGATTTCTGAAGCAGTTTTATCAATAGAGTGTGGGATCTCCCAAGTTCTCTCTGGTGCCTGTGCTATCCAGATCTCTGTGTGAGCAGGAATGTGACCCATCACTGTTGCTTATTTTGGACTAATATGGATATTTAAAAGCGGTACTAAATATGAACACCTATTCAGGATTTCATTTTTCTGGTTGGTTTTTTCTGACACGTGGGGCTCTGTAGCATAGGTTCTTCTTTGTGGTGTCTCTCAGCTGTTCCCAGGAGGTAGATGGTTTGTAAACAAGGCAATGTTACTGGTAAACAGGGTTTTTTCCACCACTCCTCCTTGAAATAGCAGAGAACAAATACTTCAGATAAAAATCCCAGATGTTTTACGTTCTTCCATCAGACTGTTCACCGTTTCTGTAAGAAGCAGGGGTTATTTGGGTTCCTGGGGCACCTGCAGATCACCTGGCATAGGGAAAAGCTTCTGGTCTCCTGGATCCACAGCCTAAATACCCAACCCTTTTCTTGGCTGATTCTGGAACTCATCCAAGAGGAAAGGTCTCCTTGCAGATCCCCCTCTGGCACCTTGGTCGAGGGTCGTATCATCAACTGTATGCAGACAGTTCAGGTTTTGCTTTCCTCCTGAAGTGTGGATGCCTTTGGGAGCATTACCATTTCTCCACAAGATACCACGTGCATGGTCAGTTTGGTTTATCTGTTTTTCTTTTTGTATTCTGCTAAGTTCTTGGCTGCACAACTGTCAAAGGTATCTGCTGAATTCCCTCCGTAGTCCACTGGCTATTTGGGGTTGGGCTTGAGAGGCAGGTTTCACTTACAAATCCTTTTGCAGGATTAGAGCCCTTCATTTCTGGAATGTCCTTGTTCATTCTTTGTTTTTAATCACATTCCATTTTCCCTCTGCAACAACCATAGTCATTCTTACAATAAATCAGGCTGCTGCTTAAGTGAATGGTTTGTGAATGGTTTATAAATAGGAACAGAAAAACTGAAGAATAACTACATGATTATGTAAATCAGACAGTCATCTAAGTGGACTGTGCAACTCAAAAAGAAATAGGAAAAAGGGGAAAGAAAGGGGAAAAAGGGCCTATTTTCCAAAATGCAGCTGCAGTTTATTTAGCTGTAAGTCTACCCTTAAATATTACTGTGCTCTGGAAAGAAAGAATGCTGTTTTCTTGCTAACATGCTTCCATTTAGTTGTTATATTTCAAAATAAATCTCAGAAATACATAAGGCATAATGAGGATTTATTTTTAAATTCAACAGGCCGTTGAATTTCAACGAGCAGTTTCTCTGTTCAGTTCACTGGCTTTGTTTTGAACTGAACATACATATTTTAGGAAGGCATTTAATATTAATTTAAAGTCTTCAAGTGATGAGGATTTACTCATACCTCCAGTTGCAATAGTTAATTACCCCACGTACATTTTCCACTTGATTTTCTATTTGCATTTCTAGCTCCACCTTAAGTTATTTTGGTCTTTTTATGCATTTTGATTGCTTATATTGATCTCTGTAGTATCAGCTTTTCTAATTGCTTGTATGTAGTTATAAATTGTGATTATGTCCCTTTTAACCTTTTCTCTGATGAGATGTACTGAATTCCTTAACTTTCTGATGGCAACGAATGTTACCCAAGACTAATTAAACCTCATGTTCTTCTCTGTACCCCTCATGAACCGAAATATTTTTCAAGTGTGACATCTGAGTTAGATGCCACATATCAATAGTGATCCATCAGGAACATGTAGACCCCTAACGTGATCCCCTTACTCTGATTAATATCTCCCTCCCCTCTCTCCTCAAAAATTGTATTAGCCTTTCTTTTGTGGAAGCATTGCCTTGGCTGCTGGCTTCTCTGCTTTTTCAAGAACGTGGGATGTCATCCTCTTATTATCCTACCTTCTTCTGAGAAATACACACTGTATTTTACCAGCATTAAAATGCTGCTTATGAAGTGATCCAGATTGCTCTGTTTAAGTGACCTGTCCTCATTCTTTACTACTCCAGCAGTCTGCGTGTCCTTTGCAAATTTATTGTAAGTGATTTTTACAGTTTCTTCCAGATCATTGATTTTTAAAATTGAATGCCAGGCGAGGTTTGTAGAGAGAGGTGATAAGTTTTTATTACATTAGTGACATGGGTAGGGGAGTGGGGAAAAGCAAACAGACAGGCCATGGAGTTTGTGTCCCTTTTTTCCCAAAGCCTTTAGAAAAAGAGAGTATGATGGAGAAGAACTATACTTCTTGCTCATTCCCTATTAATACTGCTTTATGAAATTATTTTTCTGTCTTCAGCATAACTTTCTATATTGATTTGATCTGGCACTGAGATTCTAAAGCAAATGACACGTTCATCTGGTTTTCAGTAGGTGACTTAAGAGTTCTTACGGGTGACACCTCAGTGCGGGTGTCAAAGACAAGCTAACAAACTCTATCAAAAAGTAAAATGCAATCTGTTCTTCAAGATCTGTTCTCCATGAAGCTGTGTTGGTTGTCATTTTATATCTATCCTTTAATTAGACACACATAAGCCAGTTCACTCTGTTGCCCTGATCACCACTGAGCAAACCAGGCTGTTACTTATCTTGGTCATCCTACTTCAGAACAGCACTCTTGTTCTTATGCTCCTGTAAAACATTGTGGCACTGTTGAGACTCCTACAGCTGGAAAGGCTTCTGCTACCAAATGTAGTTTCTGTTATTTTAAACCACCACTACATGATCCTTAAGAAGCATCAATTAACTTCAAGTTTTAGTATTTATTGTTACTTCATCTCCCCCCCTGTTCTCTATTTCCATTTATCACCTTTGCATCTTCTGTGAAGTGATAGAAACCACAGGCTACCAGCAAATGTTGATCTTGGCTCTAAAGTCAAGTCAGTTGTAGGAAATACATTTATACTCAGCTTCTGCCTATGCAAGAGAACATAAATATTAGTAATAAAAAAGGGACCCAGTTTTAGGAGTGTAATTAGAAGACCTATCTGTGAGGAAAATTGACAGTTTCTGGCTTTTCCATCTAGTGGTAAATTGTAATACTCATACTGCTCCCTTCTCAGCTTGTTCAGAAATGAGAACTCTTATTTTTTATTTTTATTTGTGTGTGTTTGTGTGGTTTGTTTGTTTTTCTCACATTTTCCTGACTGTAATGAGGATCCAAACCAGGAATTTATACCAATAAATCTCTCGTACCCAAGCACTCTCACAGGAGGAAGGCAGCTGTGTTGCAGTGTGGTACAGTGGTGTTTTGGACTTTGCACTGATGTGCTTCCCAGGCTGTGTGGGTTTCAGGACCATCCTCTGGCAGTGAGTGGGGTTGGGAAGCTGTTAGCTTTTGTTCTTCAAAGTGGAGGTGAGGGGGAGTCTAGGGGCAGAGAGGTAGAAGTCAGCCTGCTCTTTATGGGGCATGGTGGAAACCATGTAACTGCTGCTTTTGGGTACTAGATGTGAACGTACCCTTTAAGTCATCTTATAAGTTGTATTCTAACATGAAGGTCTTTTAATTGCACAACTCAAAATATCAGTGATCAAAACCCAAAAGTCATTTGATTAGTGCAAACAAACTGCCAAAATAGGAATCATTTCACAAAGGCACGGGTGCCAATAGCCAGCCTCGTGCTAGGACGAGGTGTGGAAGACAGCAGCAGACCTGTGGCTTCTCCCAGCCCTTGCATCCCATTGCTCCAGGTTCCCATTTGTGCAGGCAAGTCAAGGTACAGCAGCCTGGTAGTGGAGTCTGTGGAGAGACAGCATTTGCCCAGAGACACTGCACCCTGAATCAACATCTCAAATGAGCCAGCGCAGCATGGTGAAGATGTTGGTGGCATCTGCTACTGCTGGGCTACTCGTGTCATTAGGTACTTTTCAGAGGAATATTTCAGGCCTGCTATGAGAATTGTACCTGCTTGTTTGTTGCTGGAATGAATCAGTTGCTGCTTAAAAGCAGAATTAAGTAGTGGGATTACCATCTTGATGTTGGGCAGAGCCAGGAGAAACTCTTCCTTTAGGAAACGTAAGTTGAAAGTAATTGCTAGGGCAAACTTGAATAGAAACTTCACAGAACTTGAACAACTTTAGCAATATTGACTGAAGACAGACTTACTTTAGTCATGGTTTCTGTTATACCTGATGTCTTCAGCTGTTCACTTGATCTGGGGATGGTAGACGGTACCTTTTGCAGTTTTAAAGGCATTAGCTTAAAATGTTTACATTTTTACTAGTATTGTGATTTTATTCTTTCCCTATGGTAATTAGATTAATAGTTATTTTATGGTGTTTTGTACCTATTTGGAAATACTGTATTAGTCTTCAGAGCTGATTTGTAATTAAATGTAGCTTGCCTTAATAGCAAAGGACACTAAGGTATTGTGAAATGTTAGAGCAGCAATCTTTTTGCTGCTAACATACTGTATTTCTGTTAAAATATGCACGTGAAATTAAAAATGTTTCTGAAGTAAAAGGGGCTTGGTGTAACTTTCTTCAACCTGGAACTGTTATGCTTTATTTCATTTTTTACACCAAGGGTGATGGGTTCCTGTAAAATCAACTCGTGGGCAATCACTCTTCTGCTGGACCTTCCCAACGCATCCCTCTAGGCTCGTACTGGCAAACAGCAAACAGTACTGGCCTTGGTTTTCTGAACTGGAGGAAGGGATCAGAAACCCCTGGGGAGCTGCCATCGATTGCTCAGTGAGTTGTGCAGTGTATCTTATAGATCTGTCATGCTAGAAGTGGCATCAGATGCACTGTGTATTCACAAATGGGCCCAAATCTCTCGGCTTAGGTGCTGTCTTAGTTCTCTCACCGTCTTGCAAGAAAAAAAACATATAATGAAGCAGATTTACATCATTCCCTGCACTGTGGGACTTCCTAAATGAGCCACTGACACTCCATAATACCAGCCATTAATTGTTCTCTTTCCTAGGTAGTCTGGTGCTGAAGGGGAGCTCTGTGCCCCTCGTCGGCTAGAGCTCGCTAAGTTAAATCTAACAGTGCCACTCAAAGTGTTCTTTGGGCTCAATCACTCTAAAAGAACTGTACATCAGACATTCTAATTTTAGAATAGTTGACTCATTTCAGGGTCTATGAAGAAAACAAAGCATGACCCATCATTGCAAGGCGAGCCAATGCAGGCTGGAAATCACACAGCAGCTAAAGTTGCTGCAGTTTGCTTTAGAGGATCAGCGTGAAGTCAGATACGATGATCTCTTCACAGAACCATTAGCAAATGGCTACACTGTATTCCTCCCGTAGAAGTATCATATATTTACAGCAGAAAATCTGTTTGTGAGACATCAGAATAAATTGCTTTTTATGGGAAAAACAATCTTTCAAGATCTTATCCCAAGATGGCTTTCTAAGTGTTCTTTATGTACCTCCCCAAAGGGAGAAAAATTACCCGAACTAGTGAGGTATCTTTGATTCTGATAAGGCTTATCTTCACATTTCCTTAAATTTCTTCCAAGATAGTTACAAAATGCTCTGATTTATAATCTAGATTGTCACACCAGAGGGGTTTTGTCAGATATTGTCTAGTGCCACCTGTGTCAGAAGGTAGTCCAGGAACCCTTTCTGTTTCATCTACAAATGAGTTTTTTCCTAGCCCTGGGTAGTTACAGGCTCTTTTATATGCAGACACGGGAAGCCTTTTATCCTGTCAGAGATTCACTGCATCTCTGTGTCTGGATGTGAATTCGTAGTTGCATAAGAAAATAACTTTAAAAATGGAATTTAAATTTTGGTGTCACTGTTTCTTCCTAGAACTTGCAGTGTGATGATGTGCAAGAAACTTTAAAATTCGTTTTCTGTACTAAGAAAGAGTCCATCACCTTCCTTTTTTGCCTGTCACTGGCCATAAAGGTGGTACCAAAAGACAAACATCTTTGCTTACATTTTTTCACCCTGAAGGTAAATGGTCCCAGTCTTTTCCATCTTTCTTTGGATGATATTTTCCAGTTTCGAATTAGCATCAAAACCCCAGGTGTATTTGGACAATGCCTTTCTGGAGCCAGGTGCCCAGATCTGAACACGTGGGTACTCATGATTTACAAGAACATGCTATGTTCATTAGTATTGCTCCCTTCTAGCTGTTCCTTCAGCTGCTTTGTCCATACATTTGTTCTTCAGATGGCAGCAGCTGCTTTACTTCCTTTGGTCGTGAGCGATCATTACTCTTCAGTCCCTCTCGTCCGTACGCAAGGGTTGAGAGCTTTTAAAATAAACTGAGAGCAATTTAACTGACTTTCTCCTGATGTGGATCCATCGGCCGGAGTCACAACTGACGAAGCACTGAGCTGACAGATCCTTAGCCCATGTATTTGGCTTGGAGGAAAACCGAGGGCCTCCGGCAACTTTGTGTTTCCTCCTGTATCCAGAGTCACCCACTGGCCGCGGAGGACAAAGCTGCTCTTCACACCGATGTAGCTTTCCCTTGCAGCATGGCAGGTTTGAAATGTGTGGGGCAGACTAGCTCTTCAGAAAGGGAAGAAACTCTGCTCCAAGTGAGAAGAGTCTCATCTACATCTTATCAAGTAAGTGGAAAGAATTTTATTAAGGACATGTCCTAATAATTGTATTCCACACACGTCTCCAGGTCAAATTGGATTTACTCCACCATGCCTTCAATATATCAGGGGTTTTTTATTATTTTAATAATTCATTTGTGTCTCTAATAGTACATCACATTTTATTCAGGATCTCATTAGAAAGTTTCTTAAATATTAGCTTGATCATTATACTTCAGTAAAGAACAGTCTGCTGTCTTGGGACTAACTCAAGCTTATCCCAGCTCCCGCAGTAGCCAGTTAAGCCTCCAGACTGATGCACGCTTTTCCATTTATCCACTTGAAATAATTCCTTGGCAAGTCAAGTTAGCAACTTCCAGGCATTAATGCATAACCCGCTACTTACATTTTTCATAAAGATAAACCAGAACATACCAGTCCTCTGCTACTCTACAGCAATGATTTGTTTACTTGCCTTCTCCTACGTGTTTCCTTCGGCAGGGTGAGTTCTGTCAACAGTACCTGAAAAAAAAAAGATAAGAAGAGGCATCTGTTTCTTATTGAAGCATTAAAGAGAGCCTGGGGTTACTGCTAAAGCAGTTCTTTGACTCAGGGTACGTGGTGCATAAATTCAGTTTGGGCTACAGCTTCTCAGCTCCTCACCTACGAGTAGGGACAGTTGGGACAGTAGTTTCCAAGTGGTCCTTGGTGGTGCCAGATTTGCCAAGCAGCATGACTTTTCATGACTGTGACCTAAATTCCCCCATCCTCGCAGGATTCTGAGCTGGGGGCATGCAGGAAAGGGAGAAGGTCTCCCAGTTTCTAGAGAGGTGACAGTAACAAAGATATTGTTAGTGTAAGAACGGGGCAGTTTTGAAAGCTGTGTTGGGAGTGTCATGTGATGCTCAGTTAGGATGTTTTCTGCACATTATCTCTACCCTGCAGCTTACTGGGCACCTTTATCAGCTTTTTATAGAGTCTCAATATTGTTTAGGCCTCGTACTTTGCTTTTGAAGCCCCTTACAACAGAGGGGTTTGAACCTTTAAGCTCTCCTTCCCTTTCAATGGCACTGCAGAAATCAGGCTTAGCTGGCAGGAGCGTATTTCATTTCAGCTGGTTCACAAAGCATGTGAGGTGCATCTGCAGAAGGAATAGTGGCCGTGTGTTTGGCCAGTGCATTGCACTTGTCTGTGGAGCAGAGGTGGTGAAACACTGTGATCCTCCTCGTGCTATTGAAGGAGCAGCGGTCACACCAGTGAATGCTCTCTGAACAAGAGGGAATGGCCTGAAGGTGAACCAGGGGAGGTTAGGCTGGATGTGAGGGAGAATTTCTTTACTGAGAGGGTTGTCAGGCACTGGAACAGCCTGCCCAGGGAGGTGGTGGAGTCACCATCCCTGGAGGTGTTGAAGAGCCGGGGAGATGTTGTGCTTAGGGACATGGGTTAGTGGTTTGATAAGGTTTGATAAGGTTGGACTTGATGAGCTTGAAGGTCTCTTCCAGCCGAAACTGTTCTGTGATTCTGTGAACAAAGGAGCTGAAGAGAGATTAGGAAGTCATCAGATCGATGTCTTCATCCAGCTTAACTTCATCAAGCTTCAGCCATCATCCCACTATTTTCCACACTCCTCTAGCCCCAGTGAAGCACCAATGCTGACTGCACTCCAGATGCAAACTCCTCACACCACCGTGGATGCGCAGCGGAGAGCGACTGACACCGGCGCTGCTTCTCTTCCCAGCATCCAGCACCAAGCACCTCTGGGCATTGAGACTCTTTTGCCCAGCCAGGCCCAGAGCCCAGACACCCAGGTGCCTTGCTCTGCTTTTCACCCCACTTCAGTGCAATCACTGCAGCTCCCTTTGGGAGCAGGTCTGAAAGTGCTTTGTAATCATTAAGCCTTGCAAGACCCTCGGGGTTAATTATTTGTACGGCAGGAGAAGTCAGCTGCAGAAGTTCCCTGTATGGAATATCCACGTGTCAGCCTTTCTAGGCTTGATCCTACTCCGTTTTCTTTGCCATTTTAGCAGCACCCTGGTCCTATAATCAAATCATATGTACAAATTCTGGGTGTGATAAACTAAAGCTGAAATGAACGAGCAAGCAACTGAGCAGTTTGGCATTTTAAGGTGTGCTGCTCATCGAGCGCTCCTCAGAGTGGGGCTGCAGCTCTCTGAACCCAAGTCCCTTCTGGTGCTCTCCTTCATGTCAAACATTTTGATTTTTTTATCAATATCTTCTTCACTGAGATCTTCAAAGCAATTAATTCAGTACTCCGTGATTGCAGCTGCTGAATAATTGTTTGTTAGAGTATTTTCCTTCCGAGGCAAGAGATGTAAAATAGTTGCTCCCCTCAATAAACAAGTTGTCAAATGTGATTAGTTAATGGACCTGTAATCAGGCAATAGCATAAAGGTAAGGGGTTCGTGAGCGCGACGTGAAAATGCATATTTAAATTAAAGCTATAGGGGAAGATTCTCCCATAGGAAATCTTGCTATCGATGCTGAAATAGACTATTTACCATTCATAATGATTAACTGTAGATCATTAATTAAAGAAAACAAGAGATTAGTCATCAAGCAATTCAAATTAAAGATGCATTGAGTTACTTTTAGGTATGGCTGGGGGATCAGGTTAGTGCTCAGGTATCCGTGCCCGAGCCAGCCTTCCCCTGTAAACTGATATGCAGAAGTAAAAGCCTGTTAAAATTAAGGTAAAGAAATTAATGGCCAATATTAATCTCCAAGAGCCTGAAATGTGATCCTACCTTCCCAGTCACCAGCCTGGAATTCACCGTACTGTTCTCGGTCAGATGTGTGGTAAGGAGCAGAGATGGAGCACTTGGGCTCATTGGTTCATGGGGGAGAGGGAACATCTCATTTTTTTGGTGAGTGAACAGTAAATTCCAAGCTAAGTATAGCTGAGTGTGCATTGTAGCTCAGAAAGCTGATCAGCTTGTTTTCATCCCTAAATAACAAACCTACCTTTCTGCCAGCCCTTTGGAAGAAATCTCAGGTGATCCTACAGTGGCATCTGTGGAAAACCAAAGTCCTGTGCAAAGGAACCTTGGAAGGTTGGGGGTTTGTCCCCACCCTGACTTGGGAAATGTAAATTCGATGGTATCATTGCCTGAAAAATTTTTCCTTGACAGAAAAAGGTATTTTAATATTTTTTTAAAGCTGTATCTATTACAGGAATTTAATTCTCCATTTGGGAATTACAAGCAGTAATACAATAATAATAGCTGTTGCTTACCACACGCTAATTTCCAACTATTCCAGGCAGCTGCCTTCTGCTTCCCGTGCAATCTCTTAGCATTAGGCTCCAAAGTACAATGAAATTATTCTAAACTGTCTGCCAAATTTGGCTATTCTTTTAAAATCATGTAGCTGTTACTTACATGACGTAACAGCAACCGGGGTAACTTAATTACTAAGTCACATTTGAAAAAGAAGACTTCAGCTTACAGCCCTCAGGTAATTAACCACCTAGCTACTGCTAAAAAGAAAATCATCAGGGCACAGAATGCCAGGGCAACAGTCATGTCAAAGCCACTTTACTGCTGACGTGCTGCACGGTCAGAGGCTGGGGGGTCATTGCTGCTTACAGCCCAAACCTGCTTGGGTTTTTGTTTGCTTTATAGAGGACACAGGAAGGCAAAGAGGCTGTGAGCTCAGCGGTGAACATCTCTGCTGTCTGCCAGGGTGAGACCCCTTCATGCGGCCAGTCCTCCCGTCCCTGAGGCACGTAGCCTGGAGGAATGGGCTGATGCTCTCCTCTGCCCGGAGAGCTGATGTGGGAGGGGGTTACCAGGGTCCTTGCCTCAGGACCAGATGTGGTCTGTGGCTTCCTCAAAGCTTTGCTTCCATTCTTGGCAGAGTGACCCACCAGCGTGAGGGATGATAGTGCTGGGTTTCTGCAGGACTTCAGTTTGATGCTTGAGGTCACACTCTGGGGGCTTTTCTCCTCTGAGGCTATTCTAGAATCAAGGTTGAGACTCATGAATATGGTGTTCTTAGAACCCCACAAGTTGCCTGCTTAAAGCAAACCCTGCTGTGCTTCAGTGTTGGCACACTTAAAGCTTTACTCCAGAGTTTTGCTCCAGCAGCCCTTTAACCCCAGCTCCTCTGTAGATTACTTCAGGGCCTGTCCTACTCATCATCTCCCTCCTGACTGGCTTGGATCCCTCCTTCCTCCCACCCCACCTCTGCTTTTCCTAGTGTGCTATCTAAGGATGCTGGTTACCTGAGAGAGTGCTCCAGGTACTGGACCTTTTAAAAGGAAGCAGGTTAGACAAAGGGTAGATCATCCATATAAAATCATAGTTCATTGCAGGACTCCAGCAGCCAGAGCATGACATAAATGGACAGATGTCGTGCTGCTTGCAACGGTGCCCTCCAGGCCAGCAAGATCAAGGTTAGGACCAGGTTATTTCTTCATATAGCTGCATTGCTCACAAAGAGCAGCCAGGTTTTTCTTGAAGGCTACACCCCGGCTTGAGTGGCTGCATCTCTTCTTTGCCTACACGTTGCTTGAGAGCGATCCTCATCCTTGTTAGTATGCAGCTGGTGCACTTCACCCTATCTGCCAAGCACAGCCTTTAAATTCTCCCTTGCTGGAGAGAGGAAACTTCTGAACAAGAGAATGATTGGAGGGGGGGGAGGGAGCAAATAAAAATACAAAAGGAATTAAAAAAAAAAATAACCCTCAATGAAAGTGAACCGACCAAGATTTATGGGAATTCTATGAATTCCTCACACTCATTGAAAGCAGGAATGCCTAAGTTGGGTTGCAGGGCACATCTCCTGATGAGAAGAGCCGTGTTTATGCTTTCACTTACACCGCCTGCACGCCCAGCGGCTCCCAGCACAGGGCCTGTTCACACTTGCAAGGAAGGAACAGAAAGCCAGGCCTGAGTAACTCAGCACCAGCTGGAAGGTTTTTGGCCGTGCAGGGTGGGTCCTGCCAGCAGCACAGCTTGGAGGGGCAGCGTGGGACGGCGGCTCCCGGTGTGGGGACAGCTGGAGAAGGAGAGGACAAGTAGCGGGGCTCTGCAGTGAGATCTGCTTTCCCACTCCACCACAAAGAATGCTATTTGGTGAGCTCCACACTTTCCTGGGAAGGGCAACCAGCTCACATCCAGCAGCGCTCACCATAGCACAGAGTTTGAACAATAACCTTCCCATCTCCACGACAGCAGTGGTAGATGTTTCTGCATTTTTCTTCCAATAGCTCAACTTTGCTCTGCACCCCTTGTGTTTCTCTTCATGACCAAACTCCCTCTAGCACTGTGGGTGGGTTAACACCAGGATGACACGGATGGTTCAAACTGGGAGAAGCCAGGATGTTATAAAGCACAGCTCTTACAGGTCTATCTTCCTACACAGCATGTGCTCCTGTTCATTCCAGGTGGATCAAAGAAGCTGACGTGTTGCAGGATAACTGACAGAAGGGTTGGGCAGAATCAGTTGGGGTGGGCAGAGATGATACCTGAGCACAGAAACATCTCAACCCTTTCAGACTGAGGTCACACATGAACTCCCCAGAAGAGCTGAAGTTTGTGACGTGGTCACTCTCCTCAGAGCAACCATCTAAAGACTGAAAACCTTTCTGAGCAGGTCTGAAAGCCAGATCAAAATGTAACAGGTTGGTATGACTTAAACCAGAGTGTTTAAGAAGCTTCCGCCCCAGTGTACAGAGCATAATTCAGGAGCTGGGAAGAGGAAGGATGGAGGAACGGAGCTTGCTGTACTTACTCCAGACAATAATTATACCATTAACTCAAGCCTGAAATGTTAGTCTTTGTGCTGTCTCGTGTGTATGTGCACACACATGGATGTGTAAGCTTTAACACCACAGCTGCCTGATAAAATGCATGCACAGGGAGCCCAGACAGCCTGCCTGGTGGGGTGTGGGTGTGACACCCAGCTTCTGTATCTGCCTGTTGCTTCGCAGCTAGATGAATCCAAGAACTGACATGGTAAATTCTTTCCCCTCTTCCAGCTTTCTCAAATGGATAAGGAAAATAAAATGGCACGAGCAGAGTTTTTCCTATTTTTGCAACTGTGCATGCAGCAATACAGGGGAATTAAAAAAAAAGTTGGTTTGGGAAAAAATAAGAATAAAAATGAATAACCTAGCCAAGCCCTGCTCTGCCAGAGAGAGATGCAGTATTGTGCTTCATGTATTTCCTTTGAACAGAGGAGGACCAATAATCAATAGGTGCTACAGGCAAAGCTATATAGTGGGACTCCCTCTTGAACTGGAATAAATCATTTGACCTCCTTCTGCCTCCATCAATCCTGTGGCAAAAGTAGCTTAACACCGGCTCTAAATGAAGAACAGATGCTCCTTCTGAGCAGAGCTATTGTGCATCAATGGAGAGAGGGAAGGGGATAAACAAACACACACTCCAACTTCAGCCAGGTTAAAATACAACCAGTGGCTCCATTCTTGGAGTTGTCCCTCTGTCTCCACTAGGAGCTGAAAGCAAAAGATGCAGGGGAAGATGGAGAGACTGTCGGGGTAGTGGCTGCTCTCTCAGAGCTCCCCCACTGCCCTGGAATGCTGGCAGCTCAGGGCATGGTGGATGGAGACTGAGGGAGGCCAAGGTCTGCCTCTGTGAGGGGGAGCTGTACTCTGAGGGGGTGAAACCTGAATGCCTTTCATGACACATTTCAAGTTACTGGGACCAAAGTCGCCTTCCCAATGACATATGTAACACCTTCATAAATTGACACCCCAGTCTTCCCAATCCTACTTCAGAAGCCAGTTCCTTCACTGCAGTTCCTTCTCGTCCACCTTTTTCAGATGCTTTTTTTTGTTAGTTTGGAGAAGAGTAGCAGCAGCAGTCTTAGCAAAGATCTGGTTTGGATCAGAAACCTGTCCACACTGAAATGGGTTTGGCTGATCTCACTGAGGTGACCTCATAACTTAATGGGTTGCCATCAGGCTTTATTTATTTCACCTCAGTCATTGGGTAGTGTTTGGTTGGGCTGCAGTGTTGCTCCAGGTAGGGAAATGTAATCCACTCTTCTCCATCCCTTGATGGCATAGTGCTGGCTTCTTCCTTTCATATCAGATGAAATTACGGCTGAATGCAAGGTCTTCTTTTGGAGTCATTGTATATTAACAACCCACAGGTAAAGCCCAAATGCCCTGCATCGTGCAGAGAAGCTGGTATGAAAGCACTCACCCCTCACCCTGCTGCAATCCCCCCAGCCCTGGCTACAGATGGATTATATAGGCAGGATCAGTTCTGTCAAAGATGAAGCACCAGAGCAAGATACCAACTTCAAGCATGTCCTTGATGGGACAAAGGTGCTCAGTTTGCAGTGACACAGCAGGACTGACATGGTGTGACTCGCAAGAGCAGGACCTGGGCTCTTCTGATGACTGCCCCACACAGGACCCCATCTCAGCCCAACCCTCTGCCTCACTTGTTTGTGGTTTGTTTTTTTTAAATCTTTTTTTATCAGGGCTACTGCTAAAAATGTACTGAAAGATCAGGAGAAATAGAACTGAACTCTTCATTTCTGGATAATGTCACCACACGAATCCATCACCAGCTCCTTGTGGAAAGACACTTGGGTGCACAACCATCAGTGGTCCTGTCATGGCCAATGCCGAGTCCTTGGTACTTTGGAGGTTCACAGAAATCCTCTTGCCTGTGTTATTTTGTCTTGGCCTCACAATCTAGCAAATGATTTGTCCCTCACACCCAGCTCACGTGAGCCAAGGACAGCAGCCCCTGCCACCCCAACTCAGCCATGCAGGATGGCAGTGGCAGCACTGACCACACACACTCACTCTCCACCTTAGTCTTGTATAGAAACCAATATTTTCTGCTCTTTACTGACTGTTTGCACCAGAAACTCAGCTCCATCTAGTCACAGTTCCTCAAATGTCACAAGTGGGGGGGGCGTCGGGAGGCA
>VWZY01000290.1:232071-268698 GCA_013399075.1 Chloroceryle aenea
GCTTTCGGGGGGGAGCTGGAGAGGAGCCGGGCAGCAGCGCGGGCTGCGAGACCCCGGAGAGCCGCGCTGAGGGCGAGCGGCGGCAGCAACCGCCGCTCCACGCAGAGATTTCCGTCGGTTGCAATTTTCACTGAATGTTTTTTCAGTTATCCTGTCACGGTACAAGACAATTACCCACAGGATATGATCTTATCATTTGATTATTAGAAGTTTTTACAGTGCAGGAGTAATAAAGCTAACACAGCTCTCGCAACATGTAAGCAGCCAGCTCACATGCCATGAAAGCAGCCGGCTTAGCCAATTTAAGGTCAATATTGCCCAACACCGGAAGAATGCGATCTGCTGCTAGCCAAATACTTTAGCAGAATGTGACATGTCTGAAACCAGCATGAGAGATTATGATTGGTTTATTTATATATATTTTTTTGGGTCACATATTTTCAGTTCAGGTAAGATTTAATCCTTTTTTTGCGCAAGGAGAGGTGAAGACAACATCCAAAAATGGAGCCCCCTGATACCTCCCATGTATCGCACTTTGGAAACAACAACAATGTTTTCTGCCACTCTGAACGATGGCTGCATTTCAGAGCAGGGGGAAGTATCAAAAGTATTCATAAAAAAGGAAAAGAAGGGGAATATTCTGCGGTCTGAAGAATATTTACTTGTAAAGCCTACGAGGAAATCAAATAAAAGGGTCTTTATCATGATCAAGATTCCAATATTAAGATTAATAAAATGTATTATTTATAAGTCAATTAACATAAATAGAATATGTAAGCAGTAGTGTATTAAAAAATCTTTCCACAGGCAGCAGATTTTTAGCAGCATGAGGTGATTTCTTTTTTTCTGGTGGTTTGTTTTTTTGTTTTGTTTTGGGTTTTTTTTTCCTGGAATAATACAAGAATAACATTTTCCAGCCAAGAGCAGAAACAGTAGGGGAGTCTTTGCTATCACAGGGCTTCTTATTAAATTCAGTCACTGTGAAAAAGCCAGTCTTTTTTTTTTTTTTTTAAATAAAGACAACTTAAAATCAATACAAGTTAGATTAACAAATCACGACTATCCTAATCCTGATTTATTACAATTGGCAATATTAAGTTTAATCACGTATAAACTGCTACTCAAAAAAAGATTTTGCTTTACTAAGTCCTGAATTAAATAACGGCGCAGAGTGTACTGAGTTTTTAGATCTGCATCATCCGATATTATGAAAAATTCAATGCACTTCTCTGCAGCAGATGTCAGAGGTCAGCAAATCTATTACAGTAATGTAAGTAATCTGGCTTTCTGCCAACCTTTTTTTAAAAAACACTGAAGCAGATAATTTTATATTTACAAATTCTAAAATCCTCCAGGGACTGAATCTCTTTCCCAACAAAAAGCAGAAACTTCACATTAGAGAAATGTATTTCACAGTATATCAAACATGTCTTCATCATTAGCATTTTATAAAAAGATAAAAAAAGCCCTTAATCTTTATTAGTCAACATTTCCCCCCCCCCAACCCCAGCTACGGAACTAACACTACGAGATCTCCTCTGAGCCAGTAACCACTACATGTTCATGTATTGATTATGCAGAATGAATGACTTTTTTTGGCCCAACTCTGCTTCACGGGACACATGAGCGCACATCTATTTATAGACATGATATAAAAAGGAGCTACAATAATGCAAAGGATCCGAACAGCCCAGAAAGAGGAAGGAAATTAAATGTTAAGACTGCCAGTTTCCTCTTTAATTCTCCCCACTGTGTACGGCTGTGACGGGGCTCTCGGGCCACGGCGGAACCATATGCCCAGAACACACAGGGTGAAGGAGGGAAGGAGGCAGTTCAGCACAGCCACTACAATATTTTTTATGTCGCCTGTTTCAGTGTTTATTTTTGCTTTATTTTTGGCAGAATAAAATATTTCAGCATTGACATCATCTGGCTTTCTCAAGGGCTCCAAGCCCAACAAAAACCAGTGTGCAATGAAGCCTCTCAGATACAAGAATAATCTTGGAAGGACTTAAAATACTGAAGGCCATTCCTTGAGAGATGCTGCCCCATTCCCATGCCTGGTCAGAAGGTTACGGAGGTTGATTGGAATGGGAATGGAAAAAGATTTAAATCTGTTCCAGCAAATGAATACAGCAACTGGTTAACCCGTGGAACTCACCGCCAATGGATGTCTTGGGGCCAAGGGATTAGTGAGATTATGCAAGGATTAGATGCTAATGTAAATCATGAGAACATTAAGCTCTTAGAGCTTCAAAAACACTGGAAAGGGACAGGCAATAAATCCCTTTACTGGTAGGAGTTTGGAAAACACATCCCTCCTAGGCACATTATGCCACAGTGGCTCTTGTTCCTTTCTCTGAAGGTGCTGCTGGCGCTGGTGGAGGAGGAGGTCTGTTTGCCTGGTTCAACAGGACAACCATCTAGTTCAACAGGTCCTCACAGCAGCTGGGCAGAGCTCCCCGTAACTCCTGCAGCCAGAGGGTTTAAGCTCAGGGCCAGGATGAGTGGCCACCGCGCCAGGGCAGCTCCAGAAACAGCCCCTGCGGAGCAAAAGGGCCCCTGTCGATATCATCAGGGAGAAAAACCCAATTCCTGCTCCCTAGAAACTCAGTGGCAAACCAGGAATGCCCAAGCTCTGATCCCAAGAGAAGTCTTGTCTTTTTAACCCTGATGCTCCTCAAAATACAATAAAACTTGGAGCAACGCTGTCAGTGTAAGCACAGGAAGCAAGCCACCTTCAACAGCGATCACCTGGTGGGGATGACCTGGAGCAGGAGGCAGCTCTCCTGGGCACCAGCGACAGTACCCAGCAGAGAAGAAAGGAGGGGAATAACCCAGCCGTTAAGGTATCAGCCTGTTTTACAGACTGGGAATATAGAACACATTGAGGAAATCAAGCAGCGTGCTCCTCAAGCCTGATCTTCTCGGACTACACCATACCACCCAAGGGTTGCGAAAGCAAGGCTCGCGTGCTTTTGTGCAGAACACAATAGCAATAGGTTTATTTGCATTTGTCTGAAGTACAAAACTGGCATGCATTTTATCAGCAAAGACAAAATATGTTTCAATTTTCTTCCCAAAGAACTTTCCTTCCTGAAAGAAATGGCTCTTTCATCCCTTCATCAACAACTTTCCTCGCAGCCCACTGGGAGTGCTGGTGGGTAATGAGAATGGCTCACTGCTGAAAGGTGGGAACTGCGCTGCTGTAAGGGAATTCAAAGGCACTTTGTTTTAAGTAAACTGGAAATTAGTGACATTACAAACACAGCTGTTGATTTAGCTGCACAGCCAGGCAAGGGAAGCTCAGGCACTCTCAATCCTATGGCTCAGCAGGGAGAGATGAACAACCCCAGTCTTTTGCCTTCAGTGCAGATTTACTGCATGGAAAAGATTCGACGGAAGGGTGACGGGGACAGAGTAGCTTACCCAGGTCACTCTACCAAAAGTGCTACAAGCCTCTGTTCTGGCCGCAGTCACCATCTCTGCATCTAGAGGCAGATATGCATTTTGTTCGGTAGGTCCATACAGTTCCTGCAATGCTTGGTCCCTATGCTCAGGACAAGCTTAGCAAATACCATTTGGCATTTGCATGTGGGCTGCAGGTCTGCTGGAGGGACTCCAAAATCCTGCCAACCCTTCCGGGGAGCTCTGAGCCACACCTCCACTGCACAAAGCTGAACAAACTAGGGGCAACCGCTGCCCTGTTAGCAAACTCCTGCAGTAAAGCACAAGGTGGAGACTCCCAGCAGCCCTGGGGAATCTGAAGGGAATGGCACATCTCCAGCACCCTCCTGGGACAACTGAGCTCCCACTGGGACAGGGTTTGAGAAGCCTCTCCTGAAGGATTAAGGATGATCAAGAAATGAGGTTACCATGCCAGACACATGTCACCTGATGTGGACCAACCCAGAGCGCTCTGCTCAGTGCCTGTACCCCAAGAGCAACAGGCACACTGGGCAGGCAGAGTGCCCAGGAAGTGTCGACTCACATGTGCACGGTGGGCACACCTGGGAAGCTCCCCAGCACTGGAAAGCAGTGCCCAACTGTCCAGCACCCTTGCACCCAAGGACTGCTGCTGACTCCAGTGCTGGCCAGCACGTCTCTGAGGCTGAAAACCCAGAAATTTTAAAAAAAAACTAAGTCCGTTCTCAGATGTTTTGAATGGACAGATAAGGATCTGTTTTAATGGTAAACAATTACATTCCTCTGTCATCTGATACTTTTTAAATTTTGGGGAGGGGGTAGCTTTCTGAATTTTCAATAGTTCCTTTGTTAAAGCATCTGTTACTCACATAATTGAAAAGATGTTTGTTCAGTGGTATGCTTGAGAGTACAGTTATTTAATCTTAATGATAAAGCCCTGAGGGCAGAAAAACATAAGTAGAAACGTCTTGTTTTTTATCAAAAAGAGAAAAAAAAAAAAAAAAAAACCCAACAAACCAAAAACCCAGGAAAAGAGAGAGAGAACTGAGACACCTCATCTATCTTCAGGCTTCTATTTGTGCTTGATGGAAAATTATTGAGACAATTTGCAAAGTTTTCTGGGAGTCTGGGACTAGGTGAAGTGGGAGGGGGGCAGGAAAAGAGGAGTGAAGACAAAAATGAAACAACCAAGTTAATACGAGAAGAAAAAACTGCTGCTTGGCAAGTTTTTTTGGGTCAAACAAAGAGCTAGCTGTAGTTTACAGCATGACATAACATTTGATTAATTTTTGCCCGAGGATGTTTTCACACTTAACAGTGTAAATCGAAACCTTCTATTAATTACAATGTGTATTAAGAGATAAGCATAATCATAATCATGTAGATGCTATAGTAGCCTCTTATTTTTCCTTCCCTCTAAAAGATTGGCTGCCATTTCCTACAAAACCCCACTGAAATGCTTACACGTTACAAAAGTTATCCAAACACTTTGACAAAACCCAACAGCATTTGCATGGAACACGGGGCTCTCTTACATATTGAATTACTGCACAGTATCCTTAGGGCAGAGACTTTATGGCTGTGGAAGGAAAACCATGTAAGCAACTTCTTTTGACCCACCTGGTGTTTCAATAATATATAATATTCATATGAGTGGTTTTGACAGAGAAATGGCAGAAAGGACTCTGAACTGTGTAAGACGTTGTTATGTCCTGGGGTTTGGTCCCCTGGTGAAGGACGGATGTGCAGGGTGCTCTGTGGTTGCCCAGGGGCCACACTCACAGCAAGAATAAAACCCTCTGCAGGTCTGTGTCCAAAGAGTGGGTGCAGCCACCCTGGCGGATTGTGAAGAACCACGACCTGTTCTGGGGACCCATCTCAGCAGACTCGCAAGGTCCAGGATAAGAGACACACTGCTGAAAAGTAGGGCATGGCCCGTGGTATGCTTGGGGTCCATCCCAGCGGCAGACCCCAAGGGAACCAGGTTCCCCTCAGCATCCAAAGAGGCTCCTGCTCTACGGGACTGACCAGCCGCCTGCCGTGACACCTTTGCACACTGACATAGCTGCCCACCAAAGCACGGAGAAGCACTGCCATGCTGTTGCACACCCCAGTTCCCCAGCCCACGCGTGTTCGTGCAGAGCTTGTGCACATGGCTTACTCTGGGGGAAACCGAGATGCATCGCAGCCGGGCACGGAGGCAGAAAAAGGCCCCAGCAGGCTACTGCTTGTATTTTTGTTTTGTTTGATGCACTTATTACAAAATAGCAGGTCGAGTTTTTTTTGGTTTGACGTTGTTTTTCTGGGGAGGTTGGTGTAATATATATGAAAAATCCCTAAGAAACAACCACCTCATTGGCACTGCAGAAGCGCGGCCTATCACTCAACGCCGGAAAATGAATGCTGCCGATCGATCACGTGTTTCGCGTAAAAGCGAAAGAAACCTCAAACCCTGCATGTGAAAACCACATCTGTATTATTAGGGGAAAGCAGAATGGAGAAGAGTACTTCGCAGAAAAATAGCTGTTTTTGAGGGTTTCTTGATAAGAGAGAGAGATGTAGGGTACTGACAAGGGCTGTACGAGTTCCACGGGAAAGGTTCGGGCTGAATCAACTTAACACCAACCACGACTCTAGGTAAGTAAGTGCATTAAAGGAGCACACGTGAAGAAAGTAACGACTAAAGCAACAACTCTGGACTGTCCGAGTTGTGCTCAGAGCAACGGCACTACGATGGGAAAACATTAATGCTTTTTATATTGGTAATCATCTGTTACATGAGCAATTAAGTACAGTACTAATGGACTATAGCCAAGAGCCTGGTACTAATATTAAAAACTGACAGAGATGAATGGGTTTGGAAGGAAAACTAGGCTGACAAAGACATTTTTATGAAGTGCTTGGGCCTATTTGGAATAACCCAATCAGAGGCAGGTTCAGACCAGCCATGCCTACAGTGACAATAACGCATTCATTGGCATTCTATGACGCCTGCTACGCTTTAAATAAAAACACCCTTTGCTTCTACTCAGCAACCTGCACTTTCATTATTATACTCATTAATAAAACAGAAGTTGTCTAACTAATATACAAATAACACTTACTGAAACACTGGCAGCTTTGCCTCGTTTTAAAATGAAACCAGTTACTGGAAACGCAACCCGTACTACATGAAAAATGAATCAGTTAGTTGATAATGCAGACAAAATCTTTCCTTCCCTTTTACCAGGGAAACAAAGCAAACAGTGCACCGACAGAACCACTCTGCCTACCTGTAGCACAGCAGCAGCTACCAACACAACCCCAGCTCCAAACAGGGGGGTGCAGACAGGGGACCAAAGCGTTCCCCATGGCCTTTAAACCTGGCTTTCTTTCAGTGTTTACCATCCTTGGCACCATGGGTCTGCAGCAACCTGCTGGCTTTTTATTTAGGGGCTAGAAGCAGCTCTTGAGAAAAGCAACATTTCTTCATGGGATTTGCTAGACAGAAAGGCACTTCTGCCCTCTCCATTTCTTGGGTGTGTGTTTGTTTTCTTTTTGCTGTTTGAAACTCCACCTTGCAGAGGGGAATTTGGTGAGGGCAGGAAGGTGGAATGTGGTACCTGAATTGGACACACATATCCTCAGCATCCTAAGGATGTCACTGAAGGGTCCGTGCCACCTCAGCAGCCTCGATATGATAAAGCTGGAGCAAACAGCTAGTAGCTTCTCTGTCATCTTGGAAGAAACCTAGTTAACACAACACAGATGCCCTTGAGATCTAGTTTGTAGAGATCAATGGCAAGGCTAAGACAAACAGCAGCGGGATCGGGGAACTGCCTGTTCTGCCTCCAGTAAGAAGGGAAAGGACAGTGGGATTCAGAAAGGAAAAAATCATGAGGTTTATTCAGCATTTACTTCCCAGCTTAATCCAATTTCCGTTTTAGCTTTACAGCTCACCTGCAAGTTAGAAAATGTATGTGTGTCCTGAATCATGAACGTGTGTATTCCTGCACTGCAGTTCTCATTTTAGATTAAATGTCATCTGAGCACTTTGGCTATAAATGAGCATTACATTTACAGGTGCTGTAGTTAGAATTACCAGCTGAAACAAACCATGACAATTTAATTTACTTTTTTTCCAAGTCTGAGGCTTAATAAAGCTTTCCTGTGGTGGAAAAACACTAGAAATTCAGAGATGGGACCAGTCACTGATATTTTATGTATACTCAGACCAGATTTAGTATAAAATATTTTAGGTAAGCTCGGGGCTAACCTCAAGATTTCACAAGACATTTTCTCCAAGTCCTGTCTTTTGGCAGCTGGCCAGAGACCTGGAAAATAGCTGCTGCCTCATATCAACCCTAACCCAGAACTACAAAATAAACTGGTATCCAAGAACTCAGATTTGACCTCTTCAGTGTGCTAAGACCAATGTGAGGATAAACTATTAGACTCTTTCCTTAGACTGGCTCAAGGCAACTTCTTTTGGGTAGCCTGGAAAGGCTTTTCAATCTTGAAGGCATCCTGAGTCTGCTCAGGGTTTCTAGTGATCATGATGAGCTTTGTAGGACTTCATAGCACACCCCTGAGTAACACACTAAGTCACACGGATGAGCCATGATCCTGCTCTGGGTTGGACTCAAAGATCTCCAAGGTCCCTTCCAACCCCTGACATCCTGTGATCCTGTGATCAAAGAGAAGTGCAATCCAAGGGCTTTGCATGTTAAAAAAAAAAACCCAAAACACGAGCATGAAAGCAGAAGAGAGAGACAGGTGTTCACGGAATATTTGTGAATGGCTCATTTACTTTTCCACAACTACAAGAGATGAGGACTCATGATTCACACAGAGCCCAGCAACACTCCCTCTGCAACCTAAGCTCACAGAGACCTAACTCTTGTGCACGCCTGGGTCTCCTCTGTCAAATAACATCCTACAAAGAACATCCAGTGAGGGAAGACTCAAGACTGCCCGTGTGGAACTCACCTTCGCCTTGGGCGCAAGGGAAGCCCTGAGACTCTCAGGGCTGTAATGATGGAAGAGGGGTATACCCACAATCTGATGAATCAATTACAACAATCTATAACATTAATCTGCAGTGCAACAGCAGGGAAAAGCCCTGTTGGATGGGCACAGCAACTCACTCAATTTGCTCTGCTGCTTGACTTGATCTCCAGAAAGCTGCTAACTAACTTTTATCATGGCACTACATGCAATTTCTTTGTGCACCCAAATCCTTACACAGCAGACATCTGCAAAGGAGGGTGATCAACCCCCACCCTCCATGAGGAGGGCACTGTCTCCCTTGGAGTGGCTGATGTCTCAGGCACTAAAAGAGGAAAAACTGTGCACTAAGCACAGCTCTGTTCTGCTGCCTTGCACACAGGCAAGTACAATCTCTTCCTGACCCCAGCAAAGTAACTTGTTTACACCCAGGAACAAGAGACTGGACTTGCCTTATCTGAGCCTGAAATTGCAGAGCTTTTCTTAACATTTGCTTGTCTCAGGATAAAAAAACCCAACCAACCAACAAAACCCCAAAAAACAACCAACCAAACAAAACACCACCACCAAAAATACCCCACTAACACACACACACAAAACCCAACCCAACCCAAAAAAACAGCAAACAAAAAATCAAATCAAAACAACATGACAGCTCCAGTATTTTATTCAATGCGTGCTGGCTTCACAAGCCCTGGAAGTTATTATCTACATGGGAAGAATAAGAAATCAACAGTTCTGACCGTCAACAATGGCTGCAGAGAAAGAGTGTTTGGCAGCAGCTTGCAGGCAGAGAGGAGGGAAGGAATGCAATGAGGAAGAGGAATGCAGCGCTCTGCATGACCTCCAACATTAAGAGCACCCTGCATTGTGGGCCACCCCATTATTTTGATCACAACCACAATTTGCTTAATTGGTATTCCTAAAAAACGACAGAAGACGAGGGTTTGCATCCATTAGCTGGCTTTTCTTATTTTTCCTTGAGTATGTTTTGCTCAGTTTTTCAGCTTCTTTAGCCGGAAAGCTGTTGTAAAAATTAAGATATTTACCGAAGAAAAATCAGATGCTTGTTTTATTTATTTAGTCACTGGAGACGTACGCTCTGCTCTAAATTACAATGGATTGCCTGACTAATCTGTTGGGGGAATATTTACTGTATCTTTAAGAGGACTCTCTCTTCCCTTTCTCTAATTCTTTATAAAACCCTTTGAAGGCTCTCCAAATTATTTTTTTCATTATTAAACAAGCATTTCAGATTTGTTATCTTACCTTTCATAATGTCTGCGAGTACATGTAGCAGCACTTGTGCTTCCAGGGTTACCACCTAATTCATCATAAATATGTTTCCATTGTCGACGGGCTGTTATCTGTAAAAATGGCAATGGAAAATTTAATCTTGCATCTTTACAGATCCTACAGCGTTTGAGTTCACAACAACAAATGTATGTGTGACACTTTCAGAACAACATGTACTACAAGCACTATAAAAGCCCCTACAAAATAGAGAGTGCATGGAGCTTTGGGTGTCTTTTTTTTTTCTTTTTGTAAGTTAACACTATGTCTATTTTCTTTCTCTCGAAAATGGAGCGATCTGACTGATTCATTATCAAGTCACAAGCAATACAGCCTCACAAAAGAGAATCTCAAACAATATAGGGTCATTAACCATCAGAAGTTATGCAGACAAATCCCACGGTGAATTATGAAAATGAAGCTCAACCCATACTCAGCACAAATAATGATTACATAGTTATTTTAACTGAATTAGAGAAAATAAATCTCCTGCAAAACCCAAATCCACCACAGAACTCTGTAAATCCATGAAAGCATAGTTCATAACTCTATATGTTACAAGCTGTTTATTTTTTTCCATTTATGTCAGTAAAATATATAGATCAAGTAGTAATAAAATGTTAACATACTCCAACGTTAATATTTGACCTGTGTTCTTTACTGGACCATGCTGATGAAAATAAACATCTTGTAACATACTGAGTTGCATACCATGGTTCTGGGTTTTTTTTGGGTTTGGGTTTTTTTGGTACAGAAATTAGGATTATACAGAGTAACAGATGGAAGACCTGGCAAAAGAATTGTTTCTGAATACCACTTCATTATTTTATATATTCCACTATATTTAAAACAGGAAGGAAAACAGGAATAGGACAAGCACAACAGATCACCCTCTTTTGCCTGCAGCTCATAAAGAAGGCCAGTGGAAAATTGTAGGGGCAATCTGGGGAGAATTTTGTCATTTTCTGTGGAATGCTGTGGATTTTAATATATTCAGCCCTGGAGGCTTCTTCAGAGTTACCCACAGAGCAGTCAATGGCATTTACTGAGGAGCTAAAGGCAGCAATCAGAAGAAAACAAATATTACAACTTGCAATCTGAGGCCTGTAATTTTAATCTAAACAAGAGCAGATAGCTACCATCATTAAATGATACAGGGTAAAAGGTGCTTCTTTTTGGCTCAAAATGAAAGGAAAACCCTTCCTTTGCAGAATTTATTCTGCAAAGCCAAAAGCATGGCTGAAGATTTATCATTTGATAATGCCACAGTTTCTTCAAGTTTACTGCTTGTACAGTTCTCCTTAAAGGAGTGATCAGGACCTAAAATGCACTGTTAGCATTTGTACGTAGTTTGCACCTACAGATACTTAAATAAAGAGGGGAGAGTTGGGATTATTTAATCTTAAACCTTATTTAAAGCAAAATGGACCGACTGCATTCACTAATTTTATTTTCTGTCCTCCGTAACCAACCCAAAGACCACAGACACAAGATAATTATCTTGGATAACAAAGGATAAATTCTGCACCAAAAAAAATTTTTATATTTCAACGCAAACCAAACACTCATCTGAGAATAAGATTCATTTAAAATCTATTTTGTTTAAATTCTTATGCTCTCTCTTCCCCAGGCTACCCACACTTCTACTGGGTTTGAAGAACTGCAGTCCTAACGAGCCATAAAGAACATCACCTCCCGAGAATATGGACGGATGCTTCTGCAACCCAAAAGGTCAAACAAGAGTTGGACTAAGTACCCTGTTGTGAAGGAATGCCTGGATGGGAAGCTAGCTCTGATCCTGCCTCCCACATCTATTCCGACAGTCCCCAGGACAGGCAAAGGTCGGAGGCATGGTCATACAGCCCCTGCCTTCTGGTAGCTCCCAAAAAGCACAGATTCCCCTAGGACTGCTGCAAGTGGCTTTATAGCAAATCAGGTCTCTGGCAGCCTCACAGACTAGGGGAACAAAGATGCACAAAGCCAATCCACGGGCTGTGCTCTGGCCTTCTGGCAAACAGAACCTGTCTGGCTTGCAAGGCTGTGGGCCAGGACCTGATGCTTTGGCTAAGTACAGTGCAGAAGCTATAAACGAAAGCAAAGGATTAGTCAGCAAGAGGACTACAGCAAGTGCCCTTTTAAAACATCCCAAAGTGACTGAGACGTGTGGTCTCCATTTTCAAAAGGAAAATGTTAACCTTAGAGCCTAAGTCTCATTAACTGTGAACTGAATCAAGAGTCAGTACTCAAGTCACATCAGTAAACACAACCAACTTGAAGGGAAAAGGGGAATCCCTCTGAAATTCCTGGATCTTTTTTTTTTGGATATCTCCTTCCTCTATTCTGCTTGTAATACTAGTAGCTACACAAACATTTGCCCAGCTTTATCCAATTCTGCCCCTGCAACGGACCAGAACTCGTTGGCAATTAGCAGAGCTGTGCTCTCCCACATACAGAGCTCAGTTGAAATTTGACATTCCCTGAAATGATTGTTAGTCTGACAAAGCCTGGGGTCGAGTCTTCCCCTGCTCTGGAAAGTTTAGGTTTTATGCTTAATAAACTTCACAGGGCTAAAGTAACTGATAAATCACACCCTTAAATGATCTGAACAAAATGCTGCCCTGTGGAAACTTCACAGATGTCATGCAGGGCAGAGCTGCTCAAGCTGGTTGCCCATTCTGGCCACCACTTGCTTTTCTTGTGCAAGTTCCTCCCCGTCACCTCAGTGACTGGGAACTTCCCAAGGAGCCAGGAAAGGGCAGTGCTGGGAAATGCTTCGCTTATGGTTGCTCTTCCTACCAAAAACATGCCTGCCTTGGTTGATTTTATACTATGGCATCTATCCCAATGCCTACCACATTTCTAAATGTGCAGGATGCTCCAGGCTTCCTTATTAAACAAGGCCATTGGACAGCCCAGTCTCACTGACAGCTTTTCAGTTTCTAGTTTTAGTTTTAAAGTAGTCTTCTGGTCTGCAGACCCATCACACAATTTGCGCCAGCCTATAGCTTCACAATCCTAAAGCTGGACCTAGTGGAAGACAGGGGCACTGAAAACCTCTAACATTTTTCCCAATCAGCAGAATTTGGAGTTAAGCAAGAGGTGACTGGTACTCAAAATCAACCAAATAAATGCAATGATCTTACCTATTAAAGTAGAGGACTGATTATACACACAGTTTTAACGGTGTCACTTGCTTTGAAAAATCATAAGGTCTTGTGGACTGCAGTCCCAGCTCCCTTCCTCATTAAAAGGCTTCTTACTTATTTCCTGATGCAAACCTACTGGGGGATTTTCTGGTCATGGTATGTGATGTTCACAACGCTCTTCAAAAGAGAGCTCTGGGTATTAGCTCTGTATGAAGAAAAGCCAGGTAGCTTTGCGTTCCAGTGATGCACCAGTTTCTTTGGGCCTGTCTAGAAGCAGGACTGTTCTAAGTGCCAATCATTAATTTTTAAAAACTAAAGCACTTCAGTGCTGTTTTCAGGAGGCAGCAGCTAAATGGGATCCCACCAACCTTCAGCAAAATTTAAGCTGCTAAATGCTGAAGGTTAAGTTCCACCTAATTTTTGTTCTACCCTTTTATCTTTTTATCCTGGTGGAGTCCATTCAGCTCCACAGCCTTCTGCAAACATGCCAAGGCACTCCTTTTGTGTTGGCTGTAAAAGAAAAATGCCACTTTGTGACTTGCCAAGGACAAGTCCTTAGGGAAGTCCTGGAAGCTTCCCCATCTATGAACACCTGAACCTTTTACTCCCTGACTTAGGGTGACTGAGAAAATTCCACTGCAGCTCAGCCCCCTAGAACGTGCCATTGTTTTGTATTTCATCCAGGGATCTGGGGACATTCAAAATCACTCATTCTGTGAAGGTGTCATACAGAGTGTGTTTTCTGATGCACTCCCCTATCATTAGTAACAAAGATGCTCATTTTACGTCTCTTTGCTTGAGAAACATGATCCCACCAATTCCAAAGAGACATTTTCATCTGTTGAGGACTTAAACCGATTTGTATCGGTTGCTATTTTTATTAAGCCTGTATTATGTCCAACATGAAGTGTGGTTATTACACAGTTACAGATGACAACTAACTAAAAAGTACTAATCAAACAGCTACTGGACAGATGAGAAATGACTCTTGCAAGCACTCTAACTGGAGAGCCCTTGAATATGACACATAGCACACAATTGTGACTTGACACTCCCAGGTATCTCATATGCTATCCTGTAGGGACAGGTAATACTTTCTGTCAAGCCTCACTGGATCCAGTCCAGCCTCTGATAATTGACAATAAAGGGAAGTCAGACAACTGGCTAAGAAAGTTGTTCTCTGCATCTCAAATACAAGCCCTGGCTGTTTTCAATCACTTTTAGACCCTTCACTGACAGATGCAGAGGTCTTGCACTGTTCTGTGAATCCGGGCAGAAGCTGAGGAAGACTCTACAGAGTCTCTGTTTCAAAAAGATGTTTTTAGAGCCCTGCTGAAGCACCTATATACACGGACAGGTGGACAGGGCGGGGGATGAAACTGAAAATGGGCTGGCTATCATTGTTCTGCCAAACACAAGGATGTAAACTTTGCAACTGCTTTAACTGTGAAGGTTTCTACAGTTGCTAGTAAAAGCCTAACTCATCTGACCACTCTAAATTCCCACATGTGATTTTAACCAATCTTTTCTTTGTTTCCTGTTCATAAAATGGCTGTCACATGCCGAAGCCAAGTATCTACTTTTAAATGTTCTTTTCTTTACAATACCTCCAAGAAAAAGACGACCCATTTTCTATCTCAATGCACAAACCAGAAACTTGTAAAGTTTTAAACCACATTAAAGATGATGAAGCCCTTTTAACAGACAAAAGACCTCTTCAAGTGAGATGGAAAGGTCCATATAGATAAATGTGTATTAATCGGGGTGCTGTGCACATGACTTCTTATCATCAATAGATATTGACACCGTGCGTGAGTGGTGAATTGTGGTCATCTAAGCAGACCTGCCTAGGACTCTGGAACTGATACTGAGGTCCTTGTCACCCCAGTCATGCCTTGCTGAAAAAAAATGAAACACAAACCTAACACGAAAGCCTCTCAGCAATGCTTGCCACGATAAAATATATACAAGTAAATGCAGCTTGGCAAACTCCATGAGTATCACCTGGCCATAAAATAATAAAACCCAGGGTGTGCACAGGTCAAAGTATTGCAACAGCTATTAGTTTAACATTCAGGGAATGTAAGGCAAAAGTAGTCTATGAGACTGTTAACAGAAGAGAATGAGGTCAGGAAATCTCGTGCCCTATATACAACCTAAATTACATCACAACAATCCTGCTACCTTCAGCTCTTCTGCAGAAAGCCCAGACATCACTCACGTCATAAAAACAGGATCAGGCTTGTCAGTCCAGCCAGAATCAGTCTCAAAAGCTGGGCTCTCAGGCACGTCACACGGGGTGTGAGCTGTGCTTGCCTTGCCATTTACTGACCAGCAAGCAATAGCTTAGTTCTTCTCTCTGCAGTGTAAGTGCCCCTAGTCCATTTTCAGCAGAGGTGAAAAAAGCCCCTGAACAAGACAGAACATCTGTCACTGAGAAAAGGGACAGGAGCTTTGAGACAAGGCTGGACCGATGCTACTCTGGATGATGCTCTCATGTATGTGAACCTTCCCCTCTGACCCTCTCACGTTTCTGCTATTGTTGGTACACCTGGCTTTCTGGCCACAAACTCATCAGCCTGTTCCTGCTCTGCACTAGGCACAAAGGTTCACCTTCTCCAGCATCTCTTAATCCACCCCTCTCCCTCTCATTCTGGCACTCTCACTCAGCTCTCTCCAGCAAGCCAGCGCTCTGGCATCCCCACTTCTATACCTGGTCCCTTCAAGCAGGTCTGAAATACTGCTGTTAAACTTGCCCACCTCCCCGAGCACTCTGAACACACCACTCTCCATCTCCCTCCCAGTCTTCCCTTGCGCTCTGGACCAAGTTCAAGACTTCAGCCCTCATTTTCATTGCACTTTACAACTCATGGCAATTATGGTTGGCTCATAATTGCTGTAACGATCTATCTATGGTAGCTATTCATACTTACATACCCATGAGCACACCTACACACACCCCTCTACATAAGCATGGTATGTGCTGGTTAATGAAAGATAGAGGAACAATAAAAGCCAAATCAAGCATCTATTTTTGTTAGGAACGTTAGATTTCATGGTTCACAAAATCCCAGGCACACCCATGCTAATCACCCCGCGCTGCTGATTTTCACAACAATATGCTTTACTGTATGGAAGGAAATCAGTGAGCTTTGTATTTTAGCTCAGATGACTTTCAGTTTCTTGATAGTGCATTTCATCTTGTCATTTCTCTACAGCACAGATATGTCCCAGATTACTTTGTAAACAAAGCAAAAATAATTTCTTTCATCCAACTGCAGCAGGAACTGAACAACTTAATCTGATCATTGTGTGCAAAGAAAATATTTCCAGTGACGACATCTTCCTATGTCAATTGGTTTTTATTACAGATGTCATCTCGATGTGGCATATTAATGCAGCTCTTTTTTCTCATTTCAAGATTTTAATCTCAGTTTGTTGCTCTAATATTTTATTGGTTCAAAATACACGCTGTAAAACCCGTGGCCATCAAATTTTCCTGTGAGCTAAAAATAAACCGCTCTTGTCAGATATTGTTAGCTGATAAAAAGTGTCAGAGACTTTTCTGAATTACTTCAATAACTTCCTGTTTATGTGGTGCTGACCCTTGTCTAATAAAGATCTTTTACACTTGGAATAAGAGAAGATACTGCAGCATACTATTCCTTAATGGACAATGCTGATTACTTTTGAAAGCCTTTAATACATTTCCCATATTAGACATGAACAGATGTCAGGGATGCTGCCAAGTGAAATTTCTTTTATGCAATCTTGGCTTGTTGTACAATAATAGCCCTTTCTCAACATGGGAAAAAATTACAGACCCAACTAATTTCCTTGACAGGGAAGAGTTACATATGTTTTCCACTTGTAGTTTTTACGACAAGTTTACAATTTTGCCAAACCTGGAACTAATTGGGACCGTTTCCAAAACCGGTCCAATAAACCCACAATGTGTACAGCTCTCCTAAAATGCAGCAAATGATTGTTTGCTTTTACATATTATCTCTCTCTTTTTTTTTTTTTAATCTTTTTTTCCTAACAGGGAAAAGTTAAGATTGCACAATTATTTCATTTAAGTTACTTAAACACTTACTGTTTCATATCCTCCCAGTTTTTGAGCAGCTTGAAACATAGTCCAAAGGTTAACTGTTAGAGGGACAATAAGTATTTAGATAAGCATTGCATTAACCAACATATTTCAAAGAAATGTAAATTAAACAGTCTTTAAAAAAGAAAAGTCGAGGAAAAAAAAAAAAAGCTCACAGCCCCTGAAAAAGCTCCTGTGAAACATTTTCCAAAAAGGTATTTACATAATCTAAAGAGTAAATATTAGCCCATACTGTATATATTTTCAATTACATATAAGAGAACACACTTAGATTCCTTAACAGGACTGGAAAAATACACTAAGACAAAGGTAATGGGCTCATTTGACTTGGCTGATAAGAGGCATGGTATAATGACAGCAGCATGTTTCCATAACTTTGATACTAAAAATTACTCATTGGGAAGAATGTTGCTTTTAATTATTTGTTTAATACCGAGCTCCTCAGCGAGCAAGCATGAGCCACACACTGGCACACACAGAAAGCCTATGGATTAAAGTGCAATATCCAATATTTAGTGCAGCTCGGATAATGGTCTCCATAATCAATAAACAATAAGCTGTTTCTAATGGGTCCTGTATGAATGAACCCAGAGAGAGCACAAATGAGAATTACCATAATAATTATGGTATGGGTGGCTGTGTCTTGCCAATAGGCATGGTCAAACAGAAGCAACTCGATTCAAAGGATGTGTTGGGAGAAGCTTGTTACTTCCTGCAGAGCTCCTTTGCTCTTGCACGCTTTTCATCCTGGCCCATTGTCCCATGGGGCCATTGCTTGCTCCTGGTGTCTCACTATTTTATTTTATGTTCTTTTATTTATTTTACCTTGTCTACTTTATTTTATTTTCAGTATTTATTTTATTTTAGGTATTTTACTTTATTAATATTATTTAAGCTTGTTTATTTCCTTATTTACTTCGTTAGTTATTTTTTAATACTATTTTAATTGTTAGTGGAAAAATCGCTGTCTTATCTCTCTGAAAGGTGTATGCACTATTCCACCAGCAAAGTGACACCCTCCCCCTCTCCCCCCAGACATACTCCAGGCCAGAGGAGACAGCAACGCTGTGGACCTCAGAGGATAAGGTCTCCTGCTGTGTGGGAGGATGCTCTGTGTAGTGTACCTACTGCTTCTTCCCACTAACCTATTTATACTGGCAATGTTTGCACAAGCCTTGCTGGACAAATACGGAGTCCTCTCTGGCAAACATTTCTCAGCATACTTATTCTTGGTGTTTAAGTTATTTGCCGGAGCAGGCCCTGAATTTATAATGTCAGGCAATGTCAAAATGTTAGCATAGGGCCATAGCCCTGGTGGGGGATATTATAAAGAGTACTTTGGCTTGTCTTTCAAGCCCACCCTGTCCCAGTGGTTGAGGGAGTGCAGAATTAAATGGCCAGGGTTGGGGGAGGTGAACCCTCTTTGAACCTTGTCCTGTTTCAAAGCTATCAAGAGTTTTGCTCAGGCCTCGATTTAATCTGAATCAATGCATAATGCAACGAAGCTGTTCATAGTACATTAATTTTACTTCCATTTCAAGCAGCCAGTTTTCAGACAAACACTGTAATCATTTGGAGTTATATAAGTTTATAATGGCTGCTGGAGGCCTGTTGCAATCAGTGTCAATTGCTATTAGGTATGTAAATTGTTATGTAAAACACACAGGTTTGACTTTCTTCCTCAAAATAACACAGGCTTTTAATCTGGGAGATAAATTAGAGTAAATAATATTTCAATCCATGGAGTTTTCCCTTTAAGGAAATAAAGGATCGTTCAATCTATAGATAAGGAGGAAAAATACTCCCATTTACAGCTTTTGTTGGAAATGGAAAGATCGCCATCGCACTGCAATATTTATGTAAAATTTAGTTACAGCTGTATCTCCTCCACCTATGACTGCTTTACAGATCGTGGCACTACAAACTGTACACGCCAAAGCAATTCTAAACACTGCATTCTGTATTAAACAGATACAGCCTGGCTTTAGATTCTCCAAAGGCAGTAATTTATTAGCTATAAACACATTTTGGGGCTTAAAAATATGATCCCTTTTGTGCCTTTCTTGACCAGTTTTAAACGTCTTCTTTCAGGATTTGTCCTTTCATGAGGAACATCTGGGCACAATAAAGATACGTCATATTATTAACTCAGGAGAAAGGCATTACAGACGCCGCAGATTTACAAACCAGAAAACTAGAGAGTTTTTAACATGCCTATTTCTAGTCATAATCAGCGGATTTAAACCTATAAATATACTGCCCCAGAAGGAAGAGATGCAAATCTAGGCATAAGACAGTGAAATGCCTGGACTGGAAAATGTGTAGATACAAACATGGTCCCCCCTCATCCATAAGGCTTTAAAATAGGCTTCGTGTGCAAACGCTTCCTCCAGAGAAGCCAAACCATTCTAAAAAGTCAACAAAAAAAAGTGAGAAAAAGGATACTTACTCTGCTTAAAACCTAAATAGGGTATCCGTTCAATGGGTGTTTTCCTTTCTTTCATGTATTTATAAAGAGCCACAAGGAAAGCCTGCTCATCGGCTCTGCATTCTTCACCTATGGCAGTCTTCGATTTATCCTCGCTCGAGCCTTTTTTACAGTTGCTGTTGTTACTCTTGGGTTTGGGCAAAGCTGACTTAGCCTCACATTTTACCTGGGAAAAGAACAGATGTCGTATCAGATCTGAGTAACCTTTAATTTTCACTTAAAAAATAAATAGCTTCTCCTAGCAGAATGGACTGCTGAAAAAAAATGAAGGCCAAACCATGCAACTGTGTTTGAAGGGAAACAAAGGAAGCTATTTATAGAGCTAAATGTCTTGTTCTGAGTCTTAGTCACAACATTTTTAAATAGCCACATCTTTAAATCATTATAACCCATTGGTAATGCTCTCCAGATCTGCATTTTTATGACTATACATTGCTATGTCACAGACAGCTCCCATCTCTCACATACACTTGCCATTAGCAAGTCTAATAATAACCTTCGTTCCAGGACTGACACTGAGCGTTGTCAACTCCTCTAGACAACCCTTGGAGCTGAGGGTGCTCAGCCCCTTCCAGCAACGCTCAGCAGCCAGCTCTGAAATGACACATTTTTCTCTCCTTTGGCCCACCAAAACAAATGCAAACCTTGGCAAGCCTCACCCAGGCAGAGCCCTCAGCACAACACGAATGGAGGTTCTGCTGAAGTCACGCGTCTTTGAGCATCTGCTTAAACTTAAGCACAGCCCTAAGTGTTTAGCTGAAGGAAGAGGCTGGTAGCTGGAGCCTTTCCTGGTAGGACACTGGCAGCCCCGATGCACGAGTCCCAGTGCTCCGGGTCTCCCACCGGCCTCCCTCGCAGGCATGTGCCAGTTAGGAAGTCAACAAACTGGAACCACTTTACCTCTCATCAGTATTCAAACATGGGGGAAAATATCCAGGGAGACTGACTCAATCCTGCTGTCCTCCTGAAGATAATCTCCTCACTGAATCAAGCAAATTGCAAACCGAGCATTCCCACAATTTAAGTGTACAAAAATAAAAGAGCAGAACCTTGCAAGCTGATGATTAAAAGCTCACTGGGACTAAGATGGGATCAATATATTTCCAGGTAAATACTGGAAGTCCTCTAACACGAGTCAGTGGAGATGTTTACATCTATTTTGCATTTGTGCTGTCCCTTCAATGCTTCTGAGTGCTGTGAGGAGCCTTCTGGCAGCTCCATACCTCACTGTCCCTTGCGCTCCCAGAGGAACACAGGATATGATAAGAGCCAGTATTTGGTATTTTAGGGCAGGCAGCGGAGGACAGCGGGGTATCATGCTGACCAGGAAGGCAGGAACTCTTGGTGAAGCAAGCCACTGACTCACCTTCACTCTCCTCACATGCACACCAGGTACTTCCTAGGTACCTGTTGACATGTTGGAAGGGCTACAAGGAGCATTATGTAAGTTAATTTTATCTCAACAAAGCTACCCTGTGTCTCAGGCTCAGGGAAAGCAACATCTTTTATACTCCTCCAGAGTATTAGCTTTGCAGAAAGTGCTGACTTAAGGTTAGCTTCTTCCATAGTTTTCCACGGACAGTGGACAACGCCATGCTAGCTCCTAATCAGAGGGGAGAAGCAGCCACCATTTCCATGGATGCTGCTGAAAAGTCTCCCCATTGGATGCTTTAGGGAATGGGCTTTGACTTGTAATAGGTAGGCTTGTTGATGAAACTTCTGTAAAGATCCTTGGTTTCAACTAAAACTCAATGGAGCTATTAAATGAACTTCAGATTTCCTCATCCACCTTTCAGTTTACATTTGTAACCCCTTGACTTTTTCACTTTGGTTCCTTGCAAAATTATTTAACAACTTTCCCCTTATGAAGTTTAGATTACAGAGTCATAGTTTTCACTGCTGGGTTAACACCCCCAGGATGAACCCATGATTTCAGTAAATGAGGGATCTTTAATTTGAGATGCAAATTTGTTGTAGGCTAAAACTCGGAAGAAGAAAATAATATTAAAAAGCCACCAGGAGAGGGAAAACTCCACCTTACACAAAACGTTCCTCTCTCCAGTGTACAGAGAAGCAAGGTCAAAGCGCCTGTGGAACTCAAAGGTGCCAAAAATGCAACAGATGGGCTCCAGGAAGTGTCAGGTTCAACAAAGCCTTGACAAAGGCTGCGATGCTTCACCTGCTCAGCGTTTGAGATACAAGTCTCAGCTTTGGAACCTCTCCACTGTCTGACCTGAAATACGGATAAATGCCATGACCAATGATTAACAAGACCCAAAAAGACTTGGTACTACCAGCATATATCTAGCATAAACGTATCAAAGGCAGCCAGAGCGATGCCAGGTTTGCACCAAGCACCACAAACTGCCCTTCTGTCTCAAAACACAGTTTTCAACCTTCCTAGAGGGCAAAGATCTGGAGGAAGATCCCAAACATGGAATTTTGCTTGGCTTGGCTCTCTTTCCTGTTCTGCTCAGAAAGCCTGGATGATTCTGATATCAAGGGAGAGTTCAATTTCCACAGGAGTTAAAGCTCTTTCCCTGCAGCCTCAGTGTGAGCAGCACCTCCAAAATGAAACTGAGGGTTAAGGCCCCAACAGGCAACCCAGAGCTGCAGTGTGGATAAGCTGGGGGTGTACGGAGGTGGGTTCTGGGAACACCTGACCACCTCCTGCGGTGTGCTCCACTGGAGGTGTATGATCATGACCAAACGGCTGGTGGACACTCATGGATCCACACCCGCGTGTCTCCTCCTGCCAGAGGGGACACACAACACAGACCATTATAGACCTGCATGTTAAAGTTTCAATCAGACAAGGGTGCTTGGAATAACTATTCATCTCTGGGAGCATGCCAGGCCACCTGTGGCCACAGGAAGAACATATCCTGGCAACTTTGAAACTAATTTCCCAGATCTTGCTCTACAAATGAAGAGAGACATTTACTTCAACATTTGCACTAGGAGATGTAATGAGCAGATTCATTTGGGGACAATTTCCATGTTTAACAAGTTAATCCAGACTGATGACACCTGAAGGATGAAAGCCTCTGGAGTCCTGCAAGTGTCTGGAGAGAAGAGCTTGATCCTGCCTCAGTAGATGGCTTTGTATTTGTTATTTTTACACTCCTGGCCTGGGAGGGAACTCCCCTGGGATCTTCCCCAGCAGCTACTAAAATGGATGCAGTGATCACCGAGGAGATCAAAAGCAAAACCCACTTTGCCTGGCAGCACCTGCAGACCCAGGACCATATTGCCTGTCCCGCTATCACTGTATTTTTAACAAGCCATCTACACTGGAATTAAACATTCTTCTGTGTCAGGTACCAGTAAAATCCTACAAAACCATCTGCTGATGGTTCAAGTTAAACATGCCTAATGAAAACTTGTTTGTAAGGAGGTACAAGCTTTCTAGTTATTGGTGGCTGAGCACATGAAATTCAGCAAGCAATTACAACCGTGTGGTTTATGCTGGTCTTGACAGGCTCAAAATCACAGATTGCAGAATGCCAATTCTGCCTTTTCCCAACCCAAACCATACAGCCACTGTGTCCCTGTCAGAGCTGTTGCCTCGCCACCCAAGAAATGAGGCTGGGTCAGACACTGGCAGCCATGATCTGAGGATGAAAGCTGCACAACTTCTGGTCAAAAGGTATTTAAGCTGGAACATGAATACGGCCAGGACCATTGCCAAAATGTTTCAGCATCTGATACAAGTGGGTTTGTCCCGTTTACTTTAGTGGTATTCAACTCTGCTCTCCATGGACCAGCATTAGTGGGAGATGGAGCAAGGACAGGGGAGGAAAACCAATGGTGAAGCCCAATAGTGTCCAAGATGACAACTTAACATCCCTGCTGCTCCCAGTGATGAGAAGACAGTAGGTGGATCTCCACTCCCCCTCCTTCCCCAAATGCACCTCCCTTCCTTCCCCAGAAACCCACGGGCAGGGTCTGTACAAAGTGCAATACATCTGCTGTAGGGGGTTTCTGATTCCCTGTCACCCTCTCAGGGAAGTAGATCCACAGCCCTGAGACACAGATGGATGTGAAGAGCCACACTGAAGTCAGTGTAGCTACATGCAAGGACAATATATCATGAGCATGTCTATTATTTATAATGAAATTAAGCTGGCCAAGATAATTAATGCTATTAATATCTGCACAATGATGAGCACAGTATGACTAGATAAATAGGCAGAATTACTTCTTATCTGAAATATCCTCCCATTTGACTAGCAGGGTGAACCCAAATAGAAACAGAGAGGATAAACAATTCGGTATGAAGTGCTACTGTTGTTTTTAATTATCTAGTAGGTATATATCAGGTGCTGAAGAGGTAGAACTACTCGTGCTAGTATGTCTAGGGTGCTTTTGACAACATGGTCCATGCTGCAGCTTGCTGGTAATATTTTAACATGAAGAATGGCTCGGGGGAAGGGGGAACTGAGGCAAACTGAGACATTTTCCCACTCTTGCACCTAAGAACATGGAGCAGAAACATTCAGGCAAACTCTCTAGTATCTGGAAAGACCCTGCAACTCAGAGCAGGCTCCATCAGCTTTCACCATGCTTGTCTAATACGACAGCACAGACTCCAGCTGAGCACAACAGGGCACAAAAAGACGAGACACAGGGACTTAAGGGCAGAGCTTCATCATGAACTTCAGTCTCTTTTATCGTCATCAACAGGCCCAATTTCAACTGAACTCCTAGGGAGGAGGAGGAGGTGGAATTTAATTTGCCTTCCTATGAGAAACTGAGAGCAGAACACTTCCACTTGACCTCTTTAACCTCCTAATCTCCCAGAACATTCACTGCGTACAATACCAACGCAAATGGATCTATAGATTCACTGTATTTCCTAAAGAGAAGGTCTCAACAATGGAACTGTTTTGCAGATACACATCCATCTAATTTATGGTAACAATGGATTCAGGAGGAGTTGGCCGAAAAATTCACTCTACACAAACGTATTTAGCTTAAAAGTATCACAGGGACAAAGTTCTGCCTCACTCAGATAAAAATCTACAAATATTGCTCTAAGTAATTTTCTGTCTTTGCATCTTACAGTTTCAAATTAAATCATCTTGAAAGGAGCCATTTGTGCTCCTTTTTTTTTTCCTTTCTTAAGAGACAACCAAACTCCTACTTAAAACCACACTGCCAACATAGAAAATAGGATGGAAATTACACCGCAGAAACTCTGTTTCAAAATAGTTTAATGAAAATATACAAACCTATAAATACCTAAAAAATTAAGTCTACAAACACAAATCAGTGATCCAGTACAGAAGACTCTATAAAAGCATGTGCTATTCAACATGGAACACGCAGCTCAGCACGGATTTATTAAAGAAACAGGTCAGATTTATTTTTTTTTTAAGCTTTCCTCCTGAATTTCTGCCTTTATATATATTTTTCCCCCCCTAATTTAAAAAGAGTTGAGATCTTAACATCAGGGTAATGTCGTTTGCGTGTGCTTCTTAGAAACCATTACTGAAAGGGCTCTGGTTTCCTAGTCTGTTTATCTTCAAACTTATATTTAGAAGTACATTGTAACAGGGTGAGCTGCTCCCAGGTTTATTTTTAATTCGAAGATACTGTCACAAACTATGTTTGCGTGTCACAGAATGTGAAAACTAACACTAGATGCCAAAAGCTTAAGCACTACCAGTTACCAACAAGCTGATAGCATTAGGTTGTTAGGTGATTACAGTTACTGGTAACTTTGAACACAGGCATGATTTAGAGTGAAGAATAAAACTATTGAAAAATTACATTTATATCCCCAAGAAAATAAGTTACATTCTAAATTTGCAACAGCACGCTGAGAAACAAAAGCAGGGCTGTACCTAAAAAAGGAGAGTGTACTGAAAAGAGTATTATGAGGTGATTTACCTTGGCAACAGCTTTGCTTTCAGAATTATTGTTGGAATCCTTAATGCCATTTAATGAATCTCTTCTCTGTGGGCAAGGCTTCTTTTTGCGCGGTCTGCCTTTAAGATTTGGCGCTGAAAATTAATGGAGAACAATTTGAGCACATTGTCTTATACTGGATTCTTAACAGCTGAAAGCATAATAAGTAATTCCACTACAATCAGTCACAGAAATGTACACATCTGTCTACAGTAAATGCTTGTTATGAGATTCCCATCCTTCACGGGTTACATCTTGACGCGCTTTACGTGTCTATAGAATATCCCCCAAGGCCAATCTATTCTAGTTCCACGTAACTAATTAATATAAAGTCAAACACTGGTCTCCAAAGGGCTAGGAAAGAAAGCACAAATATTTCTCTATGGTACAAAAAAGAATACAATAGAATACTAATAGGTAACTGTGCATTAATCTGCCTCCTGCATTTAATATTTCTAATCTTCAGTGAAGAGTACTAACCCCTATTTCCAACTTTGGGAAACATCTGGTTTTGAAAATGTTCTAAAATAGTGAAATTCCTAACAGCTCTAAGAAATGTTTATACATCCTGTCATTCTTGTCTAAGTTCCTCAAAAAAGTAAAAAAAAAATTAAAAATCACTTTCAAGTCCTGAAATGGATCAAAAAAAGCCCAAAAAAACAACCCCAAAAAAACCCTTAACAACTAGTTCTGGAAGTTGACAAGTACTGAAATAAGTGATTGATTGTTTCATAAGGGTTACATACCACACATACAAATCAACATGAATCACTTTCAGTTTTGTCCAATTCCTAAGATAAAGCAGCTCTGAAATAACACAGTGACTAAAACCTAACCGTGCTGAGCCATACGTAGAATGGGAGACAGATCAGCATCACAAAAACCACCAGACTCATCTTTCAAGAGAGGTATTACAATATCAATTATGAGCACATATAGAAATAACAGATGAAGCAGATGTTTGCTCATTATTACGTGTCCTGCCTGCTTTCAGATTTAAAAATCAGCTCCCCACTACTATGGCAACATTTAAAATGATAAACAATCATTAACTAATGACTGTACTGAAGAAGATAATTTCCTTCAAACCTTTAATTTCTAGGTAACCATTGTTTTCATTACTTAAAGGGATGATTAGAACAATGTCAGAAATCTAAACACCACAAACCTCTTGAGTGCCTTCTAATTGTTTCTAATCTTACATTTGTCACACAGTAAGCCAGTGGTTTCAGGACATTTTACATTTTAATTAGTTTGCCAACACAATAAAGGGTGCTAATTTGATTTTATAGTTTGAGTAGCAGTGTCATATTTGGTCTGTTCCAACTAAAAGAAAAGCCGTGCGTTTAAAAGCAAAAGTCCAAAAGACACATCCTTTTTCTTCCCCCAGCACTAGCACACAGTAATTTTATATATATATGTGTGTATGTGTGGAAATCTCTATAAAAATATGTTTATCTCCCTACAGAAATATCTCCACCTATCTCCAGTGAAGCACATTCTGCTTATTGAAAAGTACAGCAGAAAGCAATTCTGAAATTGTCATCTGAGGCTAACATGCAAAAATCAAACAAAGAGAGAAAGAAATTATTACCCATTCCAGTCGACAAACATCTGCCTGATTTATATCTGTACTCATGAATGCTACAGCATGTGACTGCACACTACGTCGCTGGAAGTCTCGACTTGGTGTGGATGTCAGTCTTACACAAAATGAACACTAAGAGTATTTGCTCCGTGCTTACAAATCCCCTCCCCCAGCCGCTCCATTACTCATATAAACAGAGATGAGCGACTCGGCAGGAGCGTGGGATGAGCTCGGAGGACTCCGGCGTTGGCTGCCAGACTGACGGCCCTGGCCACGCTGCCCTGCCTTATTTATACACCCCACTCATCCCTCTGCCTTTGATATCCTCCTGATGCCTATTTTTTTTTTCTTTTTTTTCCATACGCAACCTGGATGGGATGGACAGATCCTTGACCGTGGCTAGCCCCTTCTTTAGAATGGCACTGAAGAAAATAGGAATGATCCCTCAATTCACTACACCCTGGCACATGTGTTAAAACATTAACCTTTGAATGAATGGAGCCCGTGGCTCAGTCCCACCAACGGCCAGAGAGAGATGTAGTTCAGCTAGGATCAAACACACTTACATGTGAATTACTTTTTCTGTCCTTTTTTCTTTTTTTGGATAAATAAAGGAACTAGTCCAAGGCTCAATGTTTTCCAAACATACTTGTTATCCCGAGTTTTGGCACTGTACTTTGTATCGCACTATAAAGCATTCCTAATGTTTTGCTAAAAGCTTTAAAAGCAAGAAGGCTTTTGTTCCTAAATTCCAGGTATATTGAGCTTGCATATAAACACTGTTTCAGTTGGAGCCTTCCATGGCAGACCTGGCACAAACCCACTATGAAATGGGGTATTTGCATTGTCCCCGTGGCTCAGGAGCTGCAGCTGGGAAGGTCGGGCTGCGGCGCGCACAAGGACCGGCCCACACGCCCCATGGTACGACTTTAAATCACTGCAAGCCCTTCCAGACCAGATGCACAATGAACAAGAGAGCAGCAGTAGGAATTAATACCAGGAGAGAAGGTCCTCGCCTCCAGTATCTACTCCCTAAAAGAAAAAACTGAAATAGTTCCAGTCGCACTTGAAACAAAGCCATTAGCATTTGCTCCCTAAACCATCATAAATAAATGCATTATTTGAAGATTGTTTCTCTTTCAGCTATATCCATTTTGTTCTCTTGAGCTAAGAAATATAACTAGGACCTAAGGAATCATTTACAAGTCACATACTTGTTTCAATTTTTTTTTTCTTTTTTTTTTGGTTTCTTTTATCACATATTCATGAGCACATTGCAGATTTCTTGAATTTGTTATTTGTAATTATTTTAAAGCAATTTTACACATATGTCACAGTTTAGCCCCAGTCAATTTTCCTGATGACACTGGATGTTCAGTGCATACTGGAGACTGAAGTGAATATCCCACCTTGGGGTTTTTTTTCTGCTCTCTGGTGGAGAAGAACTTCTGGCATGAGTACCTGAGAATATCTGAAACAATTCATTTTCTTCGCATGTTGGTGCATATGGCTTTCAAATTCATTTTCTGAAAGCATTTGTGGCAGTGAGACCTTGTACATTTCCAGAAGGTGAGAACATAAGTGAAGCAAATTAAAGTAAAAAATTGAATAACTAAGTACAGAAAAAAGTTTGCATTTTTTTGCCACCTCTTTAGTCTAAGTGCCTGAAACAGGAGTATGAGAGAGATGACATACCAACAGCTTAAATACTTGTTCTTTTTCTGGGCATTTGACAACTTGTTTGCTTTTGCCAGTTTGTGGGGGTTTTTACCCCTTCCTTTCTTTTTGCTTCCTGATGTATCTGAAAGAGGAGAAAACTCACCTACTGAAAAATCTACTTGATGGGCTGCTGGGAGCTTTATTTTTTTTTGCCTCTACTTAGGTGTGATTCAGAGGATCAATATTGTCCCAGCATAGGTGCCCTGTACACTTAAGGTTTGGGATGTACACCAGAACACCCCAGTGTCTGGAACTGGGAGCTGGCAATGCTCTGGGAGAGCAGAGCTGCTGCTCTTCAAGGCAGACAGGCTCTTGCCAGAGGTGTGTGGCTGGTACAGCACAAATGGCCCAATCCTCTGAGGTCAGACCTCCAGAAGCAAAGGGGTGTTCCTCCACTTGAAGCCAACACATGCCTGTGCCTTGCTGACTCAAGGAGCCCCTTCTTGAGATTTCAGTGAAGCACACAGGAAAGAGAGGAGCTCAGGGTCAATGCTGCTCAGACCAGCTAGAGGTTCTCTGTTCCTAAACCCATCATTGCTCAAAGATAACGTCTTCCCCAGCACTTTAATCGGCCTGTTGAAACATTTGGATACTGCAAGTCATCTGGAGAGGGACAGAAGGTAAGGAAGGAGACAGCTACACTGCCCACCCACTCAGAAAATCCACAAGGCTGTGGTCACTGCTCACCTGCCACCACCGCCCTCAGCTGCTGAACTTTCAGGGACACTCTCTGCTCAGTAGGACATGGGAAACAGGAGCATTTCCAAGCGTCACCTTCTAATGCAACACCCAGCTTTGGGTTATTGCCAAGAATGGCAAGGTCTAGGCAGGGCAAAGACAAGTACCCAAGAATGCCATCCATGGGAGCTGCTGAGGTCAGCTATGATTAAACAGTACAAAAGTGTAAGCTGCTACAAGAAGACAGCACCTCCACCAGTCACCTTCTTTCCCTGCATCCCCAGGAAGGGGAAGTTACTGGTGAAGGCACCATACCCCCGTTATCAAGTCAGCATTCAAGTCAGCCTCACTTGAGCCACGTCCAAGTGAAGAATGCAATGTACTCTGTACACACAGCCAGCCCTAGATGCACAAATAAGAAACAACGGCTGTGGTTTTGGGGTACCTAACTTCAGCAGGTTAATTATTTGCCAATTATCTCTTTAGGAGTCTGATTATCATTTGAAGTCCAACGAGTTCAACCCTTTCCATAACACTGTTCTCTAGATGTGCGTATTTTGGCTGATGTAGAAGATGTGTTTTTATAGGTAGGGTGTTAAAAAAAATAGTGGCCTTCACACAGCTGAGGTCAAGCTACGTTGGCACTTTGTCAAAATCAGTGGTGTAGCCAAGAGTTTTTAATGAGCCTGGAATGCATTACCTCATTTGTCATACCTGGATCACTTACTCATGCTGAGTCCAAAATAACCTTGGACCTTGTTGGCTGCTCAACAAACCATGTAAGTAAACAGTACTGTCCTCATGCCTAAAACATGCACCTTTTTCTTCCTCGCTTCACAGTACTTCAGAGCAATTGTAATGCCCATGATCAAAGTTCTTGCCTTTTCCAGGCCTCTCTGATCTCCATAACTATTTCCTGATATGACTTCGATCTTGGCTTGCTGGCACTCTGGTTTCTCAGAAACACTTCAAAAGTGGGAGAAAAAAAGGGAAAGGCCGTTGGTATATTTTGCTGAGGAGCGTACTGGGGTAGCTGCTCAGCATTGCTAATGGGCTTACAACTTAGTGCCACCCAGATTCTGTCTGCCTGTTGGTTTTGTGACTGAAAAGACGAAGGGAAAGAAAAGAACAACAGCGATTTTGCCAACTGCAAGAATAGGACTAGACAAAAAGATTCAGCCGAGCTTGTAAAACTGTCCAGGGCCTTCAGCAAAGAAGGGCCAGTGGAAGATCTATGTTTATAGTGAGGGTGAGCCTACCCAGTCAGGGCAGACATTAGGGAGAATTTCTTCCCCGTGAGGGTGCTGAGGCACTGGAACAGGTTGCCCAGAGAGGTGGTGGAAGCCCCATCCCTGGAGGTTTTTAAGGCCAGGCTGGATGGGGCTCTGAGCAACCTGCTCTAGTGGGAGGTGTCCCTGCCCATGGCAGGGGGGCTGGAACTGGATGATCCTTAAGGTCCTTTCCAACCCTGACAATTCTACGGTTCTAAGCTCTAAACATGAGAGGTGGGAGTGCACCAGAGAGAGGTAACCACAAAGCTCTGATTAAGGTGGAGCGCTGGAAGGAGCTGATAAACAGGAATGCACTGTGGTGTTGAGTTTAGAAGTGTGTTCCCCTAAGACAAGCTGCAGAGCATCTGCTACATGTATCAACAGTCTCTCCTCCCCGTAGGACAACTCACAGAACATCTCCTCATAGAATCCTTTTGCACTGTGCCCTGCCAGTCTTCACACACACGCACAAAAACTGCGGTACAAGGATGCTCAGCCCTAAGCTGCAAAGCCATCAGCAGATGCAGAACAGAACAGACTAGAAGACTTTTCCCTCTCAGGCAGGTGGAAATGGCAGACGTGTCAGATCACAGAGCTATTCATGATTCAGGTGCCAAACAGAAGCTGGAGGTGGCATATGAAGATGCCTGGCCATCAACATCCAGGTGAGAATGGTTCCACATCTCAGGAAAATCCATAAACTGACCATGCCTGCTGGCAGGTGGCAAATAGCCGGTTTCTGAGGACACCCCTAAAGCAGTCTGACAAAAGTTAGCTCTTGGCTCAAAATCACCCTTACATGTTGCACCTTTTAAAAAGTAATGAATAGAAAGTTAACAGTTTTAATGGTTTTAACACTTACCCCTCTAGGGGGCTTCTGGCATTCGGCAATATCTGAAAGTTAAGAAAAGCATATTGCTATATTTGAGCACGGTCTCAAAACTCATTCCAAGGTTTGTTAATCTCACAAACTGTTCTGGAATCCCAGCTGCTTCCTTGATTTCCTCATTGCCTCCATCTCTTTGCTTTCTCTCCTTCACCTCGTTCCCCTTTTTGCATCCTGAGTTCAGGAATTTGCATTTCATTTATTGTCCTTTCACTCCTGAAAGTTTAATTAAAAGCTTCTGCCCCATGGAAGCAGGGTCTGAGTCAGAGGGCTTGGGGCATTTATCACTCAGGTACATGGAGCAGGGCTGGTGAAGAGAAGCAAGTTGCAACCAATCTAATATTGCATCAAAGGGTCACAAATTGAAGTGGCCAGAAGATAAAGGAAAAGATCAGACCACACAAGAAACAAAACAAACAACAAAAACCTCACATTTGTTCAGGTGAACCAGCTGAATTTAGGGAAATTCTCTACAGGCTCCTCAGTACACTTATGGAAGTCAGTGATGAGCACCCACCAACAACTAAAGCTCTCACTGAGCTCTGGAGGTCACACAGCCTCTCCACAAGCACACACCTCTTGCTTACTCAAGCTGCACATAAATCAATTTGAATATTAAAACTATATTCCTACTAGACTTTCTGTAAATGCAAACACTTGTTTATTCCTTTCTTTACAACTGAACACTCCAGGCCTGACCTGCAAACTCCAAAATACAGCTTTGCAGGGACCACTAAGGATCCACGCTGCTCTCTAACCCAGAAGTGGACTGGTGTAGCCATTTCTGAGTGTTTTGTTTTGGAAATGAGATATCCCGTGCTCCATGTGGGGAGAATCAATTTGCTACCTCTCTAAAGAAAAGATTCCTCATTTGGAAAGAAGTGAAACAGACACTTCCTTGTGTGGATTAATGTGGAGACATATGACTTGCTGCAGACTGTTGTTTTGACCCCCCTTCCCAACTAGGCAATCTCTGAAAAAAACAAAAGGTAGCAGCTTTCATTGACTAGTTCAGAGTAGCATTGCTTGTAACAGAAAAGTTGAGAGGCATTGCAAAAATCAGGGTGGTCAATTATGCCAAAAATTGAATGGGTTTAGTTTCCATGGAAGATGTGGACAGGATTCAGGATGAGGCTTGGAGTCTTGTTTTCTTCCTTTCAGCATGGTGGGAAGTTAACTCTTACAAGACTTCCGAGCAAATCTATGTCTGACAAATACATGACATTCAAATAGACCTTAGAGCAAATTAAAATAATAAGAAGAAAATCCAGTACAGGCCTATTACTGGCTACAGATGACAGGAATGGTATTAATGATTCAAAAAGAGGCAGAGGTGTTTGGTAAATATTTGTTCCCTATTTGCAAAGAAGCCAGATGATATGCTCACAAAAGAATATAATTAAAGCCAGTCAATTGACTTGGTTTTACAGAAACCAGATCTTAAAACAACAAAAAAAGGAAGTCAAACAAAGCACTTCATTTTATACTTTGAAACTATAACTTTGGTAAGAGAAATGAGCTGCTTACCTGCATTTCAGTAAAACAGCTGATTTAATACTGGGTAACACTTTGATTAAAACCCAGCACTACGTAATTTTATTCAAGAACTTATTAAATGGATTAAGAACTGGCTAAATGATAGAGCTAAAAGCAGGCATCAGTGGGGAATTTCTATCAAATGAAAATATTTCTGGTGGGATTCCACAGGGGTTGCTCTTAGCCTCGCTAACATTCAACATATGTCAGTGAAATAAATATAAGGTCCCTGACAGCAATATTCACACTGACACGAGGACTGGCACAATGCTAACACTGAGTCATACAACTGAGTAATCAGAAGGAAAAATGGACCATGCAAACACAACATGCTTTCAGTACAGCTCTGGCATGAAGCCTGTGAGCAGAGACTCGGGTCGCACTGACCAAGCTAAGGGTGACACTTCCCAGGCCACCCCCCCCCAGAAATTAGATATTCCCTGATAGGAAGATCCTGTGGCCAAAGGGAGGTCTGCCTTCAAGGAGGAGGTCTGAATAACTCGAGCTGTGCTGGGTTTGAGCAAAAACAACTGAGAAGCAACTTTGCCACGCAACAAGGGGTGAAAGGTGAGGAAAAGCTGGTAGTGGGAAGCGAGGAGGCATAAGCAGGCACTGAGGTCCACACGCGAGATCTGACGTGCTGGCCTATGGATGCATGCACATACCCCTTTCCAGAACACCTTTTAGGAAAAGCCTGAGCCAGCCACAAGCTGCTGTGCACAGTCCAGGAAGAAATGCATGCGATTTGAGGGTCTTTGTCAAGATCTCAGGCTGGAGCCGGGCACCCCTGCTCAGCCACGGCGAGACGCTCGCTGCTGCGGGAGGCTGCAGCAGCCTGGCTGGCTGCACGGGGGAGGCATCCAGCTGCTGGCTGTGGTCCTTGCTCCAACAGCTGTTTCCCTTCTCCTTCAGAAAAAAGATGGTGAACTGGATGAAAGCATTTGCTGGTAATTTTGGCCAATGAGCCACTACTTGGGGTTCATTGGAGATTAGATGACTCAGTGGTTCTTCTGGTGAGAAACTGTGCGAGTATAGGATCACATGCAGCACAGTTCTGTGCTGTGCAGGTTAAGGAACATAAAGAGCTGTAGCCTGCATGCAGCAAAGTACATGTCTCACTCATCAGGACCTGAAGCATGCAGAGACCTCTGATGACCTCACTGGGGCTATTCACACTTTGAGGCCGAGCCTGCGTTAAGCCCCAAACACAACCAAGCCAGCACGACTATCGCTGTCCCCAACTGGAAAGAAGCATTCAAGGCCTGAACAACAAAACTGCACTGTCTCATCCTGTGCTTGGGCAGCATCACAGAACCAGACATGGGTTCAACAAGTCTCCCTTCCCTCAGAAATCTGCATTTGATCTCCAGCCTTAAAGCCCTCCACCCCCAAAGGTCACCTCCTGGTGACCAAGGGCTTTGCTTTCTGTAGGAGGGTCACAGCAATACATAAAAAGTACAGGTCTTGACTTCTCTGAAGAGTCTGGGAAAAAAAAAAAACAAACAAACTAAAAAACAAAAGCAAAAAATCCCCAAACAAACCACAAAGACAGGAAAGAGTGCGCGGGCACAAATGGCTTATGTAACAGCTAAGCCAAAAGCAGCACAAACACGTCGAGAAGTAAAAATGCACGCCAAACCCATGATGCAAGTCAGCCCATCTCATCGAAACTCGGCTGAACACCCAAGGTAGACCTTCCATTAAAGGGCTTTAGAAAATAAAAGGCAAATGAGAACGCACAGCAAATCCTGAGGTGGCTTTCCTAGCAATTTACTCTCCTGTAAAAAGCAGTGTTTGTAAAACTGCTGTCTGGCAGAGTCAGCGGTACCCAATGGAGACGTGACTTAGGTACCTCGGAAATACAAGAGATCCGTAACCAGTCGTATCCATGCAGACACCCAGATGAGATAGACTAATTGACTGGTAAAGGATGGACCCTGGGCATGACTTGAAACAGGCATAAATTCATGCAAGAAGCCAACAATGGGGGGCTTCCCGAGACCTTGTTTTTGGAACCAGCAGGTAGGAATCAGTGATGATCCAGTTGTGCACAATGTGGAAATGACAACTATATTATTTAAAACCTCTTGCATTTCCGATTTTTAACTGATTATAAGAATATTTTTTGTTGTTTTAGTGTAATATAATGATTTTAATTGTTTCTTTTTTTTTTTCCTTTGCACTTAATCATTGGAATCAACATTTCTTGGGCATAATCAACCTGCAGGAAGATATTAGTAAAGTGACACAGAGGAACTAGAGAGAAAGCTCTTCCTTTGATGCCCACACTCAGCTGCCACCACAATGAGGACCATACAATGCATTAGGTGGAGACAGGACAGCAGCTGTAGCCTAAGCCCTGCTCTCCTTCACATCTCTGGGTCATCACCAGCTTCCCCAACAGCAGTTGGCTTGGGGGACGCTCTGCTGCAGCTCATGCTGCTTTAAAGAGGTTCAGGAATAGCAAATAAATCCCAGCTACGTTCATGAATTTATCTGAGCAGGGCAGGGTTTAAACTAAATATGAAGCCAGTTGAGCAATATTCTTTCGTAGTCAATACTGGTTCTTAGGAAATTATCTGAGTGAATTAAGTGGAGGGACTATTAAACAATTTACACACTTCCTTGTGTTTCAGAAGTCTAATTATAGCCGTGTTTGTCTCTCCCTGCAGAACTGTTGTATACCACATGGTATGCATATTTCAGCATCCAGCATTATTAACTCATGACCGACTGTCAGTTGATCATTATCTAACACATGGGGTCTGCAAAAAAAAAGCCTTATTTGGGCAAAAGCAGGCTGCTGACCCGCTCCTGCTGTATTTTCCCCCAGAAGAACTTCACTTGGATTATTATTTGCTGTCAGTGGAAACTCAGAGGTTACGTATCTGAAATCTGCAGACAGGAAAATAAATCCTTACCAAGTTTAAATGCTCAGTTGATATTAAAACCATCTCCAGCTTGGTTGTTTTAAAGAAAACTCTCAGTTGCCCTCTAGTGTCACCCAGCTGCCATGCCAGTCAGCTCGCCCGCCGCAGCCAAGGTCACAAAATTTAACCTGATTTCGTGCAATGAGATTTACTATACATGTAATATTTTGTCTAAAAGGGCTGGGGGTGGGGGGTGGGGGATATGCTTTTTCCTCCTGGAAATTTGAGGGGCTTGTGCCCCTGGAAACTCAAAGCTTGCCTAATGTTTACTGCTGTAATTGTGGCTCGTGACACACGGGTTTTATGAGCGAGAATCTCTGAAATCACTCTGTGCTGCACTCCATAAAGTTCATTCATAACTAAAAATAGACTAATGTACAAACTGATTTAGCATTATTCTGAAGCTAAGGAACATAGGGAGTCTGCAGAATTCCCTAATATGGAAGAGAAGCCGAGTTTTCAAAAGCAGCAGTTTGTTTCTGAAAATGGAGAACATATGTAAAAGATTTAATATACAGAACCAGGTGTATATATAGCCTAGATCTTCATCTGTGCCCATTTTCATTCTATATAAAGACTTTATACAGCCTGAAACTATAAATTTAATAATAGATTACTAAATAAGTCTGCACAATCACTTCATAAAAAAAAAAAAA
>VWZY01000290.1:268830-279836 GCA_013399075.1 Chloroceryle aenea
AAAAGGGGAAAAAAAAAATCATTTCAATTTAAAATACAGCTGTAGGGGTTTGGACAATTTCCTGCTAATAGAGGCCCATCCCTGAAATGTAAATAACACCGGTATTAAAACAAGTCAATCAGGCACATCAGGAAAAAAGGTACATGAAAACACAAATGCATTTTCCAGCCTATCCTAAGTAAGGATGCCAACGCTTTATTTTATTTGAATGCTGCTTTGATAAATCACTACTGCTTCAGCCAGCTTATTTTTTTTTTCTTTCCTCAATGTCCTGTTTTTCCTAAGAGAAATCCAGGGCTGATTAAGTCTTAGCATTTTGAATAGACCAAGCCATTAGGGTGTTGCAGCAAGAATTATTCACTTCTTTCCTGTGTACCGTCAGCATTCTTAAAATACTGTTACTAGAGAATTAAACGCCGTGCTCTTCAGAAACGCGTGACGTTGCCTGCTCTGCTTTTTTCAACTCTAATTGTGCAATTTTCAAATTCTCCTCTTTCTCAATGCCTCTCCCCAAATGCAAAAACAAGTCTGACTTTTCTTTTTTTCCCCTTTTTTTTCCGAAACTTACAGGCCACCTGTAATATTACTGATGGATTGCACAGTAAAGATGACAAACATTACTTTATTTGGTATATATCCTAAGTTAATTATAAGGCTTTCTCTTCTTAATTTGACAAGGCTGAAATATCGCAAGGAGTACATATGGCAATTTGGAAAATATAATCAGGGAAAAGGCAAAATGAACATTTGAAAAGACAAATGATTTGATTTGCATATGCAGATATTTGTAAGGCACTGTTTCCCCACTGCCTGAACAGCACTTGGGGGTTGCTGTCTCTCTCACAGCGTAGCTCACAAATGCAGTCACTGCACTTTTTACCCCACAGTGTTGGGTAAAAAGTGATGGGAGGCTTTTGCTGGCAGCAGTCAGCAATGCTGGGGGACACTGAAGAGGAGACATGGTGCAGCTGGGCAAGGAAGCAGCAAGACCCCCTGCCCAGGGACTCTGACCTGCGCACTGGATGCCCCAGCATCCCCACTTCTCAGGGGAAGGCTGCCTCTCACCTCCAACCTAAGCTAGGGCCCCCAGTTTGCTACTGAAATAACACAGGGGGTATTACAGCCCAGTTTGACAAGGCTTGGTCTGGGCTACACTATTTGCTCCATGCTCCTAGTGATCTGAACCCCGTCTCTCAAGCCACAGGAGGTTTGCAGGGCTCCCAAACTGGGGGCACGTAACCAGCCTGGCAGTGGGGAGCAGGGGCTGGGGTGTGACTTCACTGCTGACCTGGAAAAGGCCATTGCAATAGGGATGCGACTGGTTGCTGAGACCAGCATTAGCTGGATGCACCAGGGCTCACCGGCTCCCAGACATGGATCTTGGGGACCCCTAGCAAGCCACTGTCCCCCTGCTCTCTTGGGCTGTGCCTTGCTTGAGTGCTGCACACGACCTGATGTGCTTGCTCTGTGTGATTAGGCTGCTGAAGACCCTGGGAGGTTCAGAACGCTCAAAACCTTCTTTTTTCTGCCTCACAAAACACACAGCAAGAAGTTTATTGACTAATCTCAGTCAGTCCCCTTCTCCTGATTGTGTCTGGAAGGGCTTCCACATTGTACAGGAGTCCCCATCCTCATTTCCAGTAAAGGGATTGCTCCATTCCCAGCTTCATCTGCTCTGCCTGCTGTCAGATCGAGGTTTTTCCTACAAGCCTCCCCACCAGCCATGACCTGAGGTTGCCTTGTTTAGGAAAGCTGACAAAGTGACATGAGTGGCCAAACCTTCTGTATACCTAATTTTAAACAGACAGAAGTAGCTCGGAGCACTTCTGAATTTCCAAGAACACTATTAAGTAGATTTGGACTTCAACTAAGGTGAATATGGAGATTCATTGTCCCAAGAGATAAATATTGACTGAGGAAAAGCAAAGGTCAAATTGGTCAATATTTACTCAAGAAACTCTAAATCTTGATGCAGTGTAACCTCCACTCCGAATGTCTTCATCAGCTGCCTCTGGAGATCTTTTCATTATGACTAAGGATTTCAAAAGGATAATCTCCTGCCCTCTAAAATTCATATTTAAAGAGGGAAAAAAAGAGAAAAAGAAACTTACACACACCTACTGCAAATAGGAAGCTTTCCATGCCTATGGCCTGAGCAAAAGCAGATGTGCTGATTTGCAAATGCTACCTGCCTGGTCTGCATGCCAGAACTCAGTAGCCCTGACCTCTGAAGACATGAACAATAAAAAGTTTCTGACTCATCACATGACAGTATGTCAGACTATCATGAACAGGAATTTCTTCTTTGGTAAGGATTAAAGCACTCCCTTCTCCCCCCATCTCAAATATCTTTAAATTAAGGCTGAAATTTTATCTCCGGCTTCTATTTCGCAGAAGGAATTACTTTGAGACAATGCCAATCAGGAGTTCTGGAGGAGTTCTAGTCCTGTGATTTACTGTGGCGAGTATATTAGTATTAGTCCTATTATTTAAGGTTTCAAGCTTACCACCTGGTTTCTAAAGGTCTTCTGCCATGCTGTTTTTGTCTGAAGCCACAACACTATAGACTTCACGGAACAGCACCGCTGAAAAGTTTCAGGAAATTTAGAAAGGCTGATTTTTCTGAAGATGCATTGAGGAAGGAACACTTGAACACTCTATAGAGTTTCCGTGAGGCTATTCCCTGAATTCCCCTCGGCACCTTCATAGGGTCACTCAGTGATTGGGAAGGTAGCAATCCTGCTACTCCTTGGTTCATTCAAACAGTCCAGGTGAGCTCCTGTTTCTAACCTTTGCCTCTGCAAAACACAGCACAGAGCTGTACAATCACCATGGAGATCTGTTGGTTTCAAGTTAGGCACAAACTGTTTCCTTCGCTATTTTGATTGTGTTTTGAGCCCATTATGCTCCTCCCACCCTGCCCTTTCTTTGTCTTTACTGGCAAATGAGAAAATCTGAACTTTATTGGGAAGTCAAATTCTAGCCACAGCCATTCCCGAATTCAGTGGGGGACGGCGGATGTTCCTCCTTCTCAACTGCCTTCCCTTACTGGTTGGCCACCAGTAAGACTGCACAAGGTCTGACTCAACAGAGGAGATGACACAGAACGTACAACTGAGGTCCCTGTTAGCTGGAAGAAAAATGTGAGCCTTGCTCTCTGCAATTTCATAATTAGGGCTACCAGAGATGTTTTTTTTCTCTGTGAGAGGGTATAACAGCTAGGCTTCAGTCTCACATCTGCAATGGCACGATGAACTGCCAAGGGCTACCACCAGAGAAACAGCATCATCCTGGTCTAACAAAGAGGAATGGGGATGGGCACAGGGATGGGACCGTGCAGTGAGCACCTGGCACAAGAAACCGAGGAATGGGAGGACTGAAGAGATGGGGAGTGGGGGAAACAGACTCCCAGGTTGTTTGGATGATAACACGGAAAGCAAATAAATCCAGCACCACAAAGTCAGGTGCAAATGGCATTCCTCCACCAGGCAACACTTGAGCTACTGCAGCCAGAGGTTACTGAGCACCCTCTTGCCGTGGAAAGGCTGTCCTGCACCACCAAAAGCATGGAGGGGTTGTTATTTGACTCCAGAAGACATAAAGTCTCTAACAGAAGTTCCTTTGGAGGCGCAGAAAAAGACACAAGGACCGACAGTGCTGAAATGTAGGTTTCCCACAGCCCAAGTCAATGGGCTCCCTGTGCCAAAAATGCAGCAGGCTGGGATCTGACAGTCCCAGAGATGCATATGCCAAGCACAAGCCTTTCCCACAGTTCTGCAACAGGTACCTCCCTGCCTTTAAAACAGCATCAAGTCTCCACTAAAACATCCCTATGCTTCTGGAATCATACACAATCCATACTGTGGAACTTAAGTTTAAATTCAGAGACCAACTGAATAATAAAAAAAAAGGAAATCAATGAAATGCTTTTATGAAACAGGAGATTGATCTGCAGCTTAAAACTTTCAGTAATGTGATATTTTAGAATTTTAATAAATAATGCTTTTATGTTGATTGCAAAATAATACCCTGCCACGAAAACACAGAGCAGAGGTAGGAAACTGTTCAGCGAGAAGGCAAATGTCTCACTTTTGCACTGAACAGAGTATTACAATTACTGGTGAAAACACGTTTTCCATACTTCCCAACACAAAATTAACAATTACATACATCCAAGTACCCATTAGCTAACTACCCCTAGTTCAGGTTTAATATCCATGCAGGATTTGCAGCACGGAGGGGATGTAACTATGCGAGAGCTGGCACGGTAAACCCTGAAATGGCAAGTGCTATTAAACTGAGATGCAATCACGTTGAAAGGGAAACATTAACAAACAGCAGACAATTGAGAAGAAAATACAGGGCGCTTGTGTTCTAATACATGTGCTTCAAAACCTTATATAACTATTCATTGTCTAGTTCAGCTGGCCAGGGGCCCAGTTTGCTCTATGCTATGCTATACTAATTTTATAATAATAAACTGTTACACAAGCTTTATGCAGTCATGCATATGAAGAGGTTGTGGAAGACATTACATTTGATTATCTTCCTAGCAAAGACACCATCTTGAAATTAAACATAGCCTGGTAGAAGTATATATGAGTTTAAAAAAAATTCAATCAAAAACAACAAACCAAACCAGACAAATAGAGAGTATATAATTAAAAAAAACTAAAATATTTCTTTCAAAAAGGCCTTTTTCCAGCTCTGAATATCACCTTCACATTATGCATGACAGATGAATGCCACTAATCCCATAATACAATGCAAGAATCTGCATGTTCCCGGACTATGTTTGTTTGAAGACAATCGGTGATTTTTGGAGATGCGTGCTTTTTTTTTTTCTTAAATACACCTTCTTTTTGTAAAACCAAGGCAAAACGGTTTACAAAGCCAAAAGGAATGCGTGAAATAGCTGGGGTTTAAAACCCTTTATGCTATTTGTTGCTCCAGCATGAACCAACACGAACCACCGGGATGCTTCACTTAAGATTTATCCGTACCACAAAACATTTGTAGGAGAGCAGTTGGAAGACACGGGGATGAGAGAGACAAGGCACAAAAGCATATACAGTACGAACCAGATGCAATCCAGAAAAGTCATTTCATATTCCACTTTTGTCCGTGGAATTGTCTGAGAATTTTCTGCTGAACATTATTTCCAGGTTTATCATAGCAGCTCAAAATTGGCTATATTTAGTTGCTGACCAGTGCCAGAAAGCACCACCAGAATATAGGACCGTGGCATATTTTAAGTTGGATATCTCATCAACCATCAAGGCCAGAAATAAATGCCTTTTATAATCAGAAAGAGTAAAAGCCTGACCTGCAAGATACAGAAGGGCTGGTTTTTATTCAACTCTCAAGTCATGGGATATCAACCTCAAAAATCACATTATTCTGATTACCACTGCGAGTCTGCTACGTCCTGACCACTCCCTACGTATTTTGATTTCAACATTTTTACATCTAATCTAAAAACCCTACTAAAGCTAGTGAACCAGTGTTTTATGTGGAGCCCCTGAGGCACTTCCACATGCAAATACCACCACCACATACCAAAAGCAAAGAGAATGGCAGTCAGGTGGCACTGAACGGGTCGATGGGTGTAGGAGCAAACCCCAAAAAGCTTTAATGCCAGATTCCAATCTAAATCACATCACTGCCAATCCAAAGTAATTGACTCCTGTGGATTTACATGAGTGGAAAGGGGATCATAATCTTGGCTCTTAACCTTTACCTTTGAAGTAGAGCTGGTCATAAATCCGATTTTTCTATCCAAAAGGGAATGTCAGAATTTCATCATTTTCTTCAAATCAGGGCAGGAAGTCAAAAAAAGTTCTGAGCAACACTAATGGGCAACTCCTTAATTTCAACTTGTCTAATGAAAAGAAACCAAGAGAAAATACTTCTACAGCTCAAAACTCTTTTGTCTCCAAACGGCTGATGTTCACGTGTGTCCCACGTGGGTCCCAGGGCACCAAGCGGCCTCAGCCACCATGCTGGTACCACCACTGGGGACATCCAGTGCTAAAAAAGCCAGCAAGGACTTGACTCTGAAGACTGAGAAGATGTCCTGTGAAGTAAAAGTTGTGCTGGAATTAAAATGCAAACGGAGAAGCGGGAACCAGGGGGCAATGCAAGAGAAGGGCTGGAGCTGAGCCCCATGCGAGGGGCTTTGCCTGGCCACACCTGAAAACCTCCACCGAAGGGAGTGGAAACTTCACCCATCCTCTAGCTCCAGGTGGAATACAACATAAGGTGGCAAAACAGGAGCGTTTGTTGGCTTTCTAGAATTTATTTGAACCGCCCTTCCATTGCTTTGGTGTAGGCTCCTGAAACTAAGGAAGTCCAACCAACCACAACTTTCTGCAACTGCTGCTGGCTGCCCAACTCATCTCATCTCTTTATCTGCCTCAGGAGCAAGCTGGAGCTTGTCTACCTGGGGACTGTCTGATTTTCATGGATATTCATGCTCAGACCCAAACAGTTAGCACAGTCCTGACGCCTTCTCCAGCTCACCTGAAATGGAAGCTGATGTTTCTGCTCATTCATCTCGGCTTCCTTTGCTCTCCTGAATATTTCTGATGGTTGCTAGGCAACTATTGTTGAATACATGCATGAGGCATTAATTGTCTGAGCACTTTAAAAGAGGAAAATTCTTTAAAACTGAGGACATTGCCATACCAAAAATAGGATATTTCCTTTATGAAGGGCAACACTCGTGGTTGGGAATGTTGATGGCTGCAGTATGTCAGAGGCCAGATGAGTCATGGAGATTACTCACATGCAGTGCAGCACAAAAAAAGCATCTTTAGAGACCTGGCTTTATTATAAAGTTGTATTTCAAATGAAGTGCTTCAGAAGCAGTTTTTATCTTCTGATTGCTGTCATTGGGATATCATGGTCCATGAAACCAACGGCACCGGGTCCGGCTGCTGTTGCAGTGTTAGAAGCGACCAAGGGTATCAATTCCCTACCTGCTAACCCCACAATGGCACCAGCCACTCCTCTTCGCTGCACTTCCAAGAGATATCGTCCTCTCACTGCTGATCCCAAGTGCTCTCTGCTCCTTACCCATAAATGTGGATTTCATTTTATAGGGTCTTTTTTTTTTTTCCAAAATACATTCCAATGTCATGATCAAGTTCTAAAGACAGTAAACACAGACTGCTATAAATTGACTTAAACTTCTAAACTAAACAACTACAAGGATCTGCAGCTAGGTAGTTTTTTGATTTATTTTGTTTTGTTTTATAACAAACCCATCTATGCCATAACTAAACAGTCACAATGTACACGTATTCATCTTAATTACAAGCTGCCTTTCAAAAAAACCTCTGAAGAATCATCATTTTTTTTTGGCCAATTGATTATGGTTCGTTGCAAAATCATGATGCTAGGAAAGACTGAGGCCAACTGCACTGCTGGTTCTGAAGGTTGTATTCTGAGCTAAGAGCTGCTAAAGACACTGGCAATAATCTTTCCTGGGTTTCAAACTTGTGCTCTACCTCTGAAAATACCTAATGGGACACAGGCTCATCTCAGCAAAGTTCATCTGAGGTTTGTAAGACCTGAAGTGACTTATATAATGATTGAAAAGTAGAATCATCAACACCTACTTAAAGTAAACGTGCCACCCCACAGCAAGAAGCTGTTTTCACTGGGAGTTTAACTTCTACTACAGTTGCAGATCCAGAGTGAAACAGGGGAGGCTGATGACAGAGCTGGAAGGCTGCACACTACCTCTCTGTTGAAGTAGCAGCATCTCAGAACCCACGTTAGCAGGATGATCACCCTTAGCCTTTTCACATATTCTCGTAGCCTTTCTGTGGGCAGAAACCACTGATTTCAAATCTTCTATTACTCACTTGTTGCTAGCACCTGCTTTTTAATTAACATGCTCTTTAAAACTATTACACAAAAATGGAAGGTGACTGGGGACAGCTGTGAAGGTCCCATAGGGAAGACTCCAAGTTGTACAGTAAGTCTGTAGATGATCCAGCAGCCTGTTGCTCTACATTTAGATGAGATGCTCTTGAGTTACATTTTCCAGACTTCAACTGAGAAGACAGCCCCTTATAGAAGTTGCTGTGGCCTAAAATGCATCAGATGCAGTTCCTCCTGAGCTATCTGCTACAGATGACATATTTTAATGCAGTAAAAGTTTTTAAGGCCAGAAGGAATGGGTAGGATATTATTAGCACCTTGTTTACTTTCTGCAAATACTGCCTATGCCATGTCAGAGACACCACCAGATGAAGAGAGCATCTTTTCCTTCAGTAAGGGCTGTGTCTTTTGGAAAGCCGTCTTGACTTTAAGACTCAAGGAATAAAGAACCTATGTTACTCTAAGCTAAGTTGTTCTCATGTTTAATTACCCCTCACTGCTGGTTAATTGTGTCTTAAGTTTCAGCATTAATCTAAAGAGACTCTTATTGGGTCCCTTCTTACGTTTTCTTCTTACTATTCCCCTGCTTATTCATCCAAGAACCAGGTTTGCTCTCCTCCTCTACTCAACTGGTTAGCTATCTTTGCCCTCAAGTAATTTATGGCATTAAGACCATCACAGCAGCCCTGAGGCACAAGGAAATGCTTGTCCCATCACTAAATGCCAAGATGCAGCTACATGTAATGCCAAGGCCCAACTTTCAGCTGCAATGGAAACTCTCTCTGCTTCCCTGCCCTTTGGGCCATGCTGGACAATAAATCAATTAAGAAACGTTACAAAATCCTAACTGACAATAATAAACCTACAAAAAAAACCCCAAACAAACAAACAAAAAACCCCAAACAAACTGTTGTGGTTTTTTGTTTTGGTTTTTTTGGTCTTTGTATTCAGAATGCACAAAACCAAGGTCCTTCAAAGAAACTACCAGCATCCCCTGGCTGTCACTGGGAAGATGGACGCTTATAACCCAGCTCATGGGTACCTTTTGTGCTGCACACAAGCAAAAAGGGATTGCTGAGGTCTCTGTTTGCTTAAATGGTAAACTCATTCACTTACTGTCTGTGATCTGTCTCATCAGGTTTAGGAAGATGCTGATAGGTAATCAGAACTTACTCAAACAGCACCACTGTCAACAAAGGGAAAAAGCCCCCCTCTGGATCACCCTTCATGCTCTCACTTGATTTCAGAGAGGAAAAAAACTACAGCAAGAATTTTAATGCCCTATTTTGCCTCTTCTGCAATTTAATTTAAAAACAACTTCACAAAACCCCAGCCATGTGCAATTGAAATTCTGCAGAAGTCTCACCCACCAGTAATTACTACCGCAGTGTTTCAAATTTTAAAAGACAACAAACCCAAACCTGAACAAAATACTATTTTTCAATTAATTTTCTTCCTCTGATTTCTCTCCACGTTGCATCATCTCCCAATTACTGTGATTTTGCTGAGTGTGCCAGTTTCTTAAAGACACAGCTATAAAATGTATGGACTAATTGTTGAGCAGAACTGAAGAGCTATTAAAACTGCAATAGTACAGCACTTCCAATGGTAGTCTATTATTTCTACATGATTGGTTTTGTACAGTCCAACTCACGCAGTGAAACTCTTAGATAAATTAACTCCTTCGTTTTGACATAAACATCAAAGGGGGAATTAAAGGAGAATGAACATTATTTTCTGCTGCTATTTTAGACACACTGTTCCTAGCACCCATGCACGTTCCTGGAAAGTTACAAATTATTTGAATTAAAAAAAATCCATTTGCTGTTTTATCAAGTCTATAATCCAGAAAATTTGGCTCCAGAATTATCTCATTTTCCCATTTCATGTTTCCCCGTCGTCTGCATGGCAGAGCGTGTTTACAGAACTTTATAACTATAATATACAATTCAGTCATTTCTAAACAGCTCTCTACGAGGACGTCTGAAATGTACACATTTTAAAGATTACTTAGTGAACACCAAACCCCTTCCCAGCTGTTTTAAATTCTGAATTTCCCAATAAATGAATAACATACTAAAAAAGCAAACAAGAGCTGACATTATTTAGTCTAAGTTTCTAAAATGGCATAACATCTGTAGCTAAAAACAATTTTGAATAACTATATTTAACTAGAGCAGTATTCTATTATTCATAGCTCATTTTCCTTACAGAGTTGGGGACTTAATGTGGGATTCAAACATTTCAAACATTTAATTGTTTAGTCCTTCCAATAGCCAAACTGCAGCAGAAAAAAAAAGAAAAAGGGGGAGAGGGAGAAGCACATGGGGGAATCTTCACTTGTATCTTGTATATATTCACAAATATTCATGTGACCAACTCATGATCTCAGTTAAGTGCTGCAACTGTTCATTAACACACATCACAGCCCCCCGGTCAGCACTGCGAGCTTTGAAACCACGCCAGAAGCAGGGGCTCAGCAAATGACACTTTGACCTTTTCACTACTAACTTCACTCTTTATTAAAATCTCTAAGACGTCAGCTCTGTCTCCCTCTTTTACCATCTTTTATCTGCTCCCGGAATACCCAAGGTTCATTCATTAAATGGAAAAGTTGCCACATTCTTACATAATGATAGAGTCCCCTTGCACGTGCAATTGGCTGTGAAACACCTTTGATTAAAAAAAAAAGAGAACAAAACACCCCCTCCCCCTGCCAAACACCTCTAAATTTGGATTGCTCCCTCATTTCCAGGGGAATCAAGCATTGCTGCCTAATATTAAAAAAATCTCCCGGCATCCAGGCAAGTTTAGCTCCATTTTATATTCCTCTTATTCAATTCCAACTTAGCAACACACAAAATGCTCACCCAGCTCTTTGCTTGCTCTCTTAACTTCATGTTTGCCTCCTCACATCTTCACCCTGAGCATTTGTGGGGGGATTGTAACTGAGTTTTTTGCCCAGCAGGTTTCCTGTTCTCTACAGGAGGGTCACCAAAATCAGCACCCCCTTGAAAAAAAAAAGGTAACTAGAGACAAATAAGAGGCTTTGATCTTGTGCTCAAAGATAGATTGTGGAAGGGAGAAAAAGAATGCTTTTTTTTTTTTTTTCATTT
>VWZY01000290.1:279852-330396 GCA_013399075.1 Chloroceryle aenea
AATTAACTAATTACATGTTAAGACAAAAAAAAAAATCAGAAAAAGTTTGCACGAGTCATTTCTGTGTTTTCCTTCTTCATAAACTTTCTGGCACACCTCATCTGCTTCAGCTCTTGCTTTAAATAAGTAAGCACTGGAAAAGAGGCATATATTTGGATCCGAGGGGAATGACATATTAATTTGAGGTTTGCTTTGTGTAACTTTGCCTTTCCCAGATTTGAAATGAAACTTCAAGGAAGCCTGAAACTCGCCTGCAACCTCTAATTTATACCCCCCTTCATCCACGGATTATCTATAAGGTATAAACTCTTCATTTAAGCAGTGAAGTATCATCATTAGGTGGCTTAGTTGCCTGGGATACTACTATCAGTCTGACCAGTAGGGAAGCTGGGAAGCAAGAGCTCTGAATGGGGGGAAAAGTAAACAAAGTAATGAGTAACAGTTACAGCTCCTTCAAATGTGTACATTAACCTTGGTATTGGGAAACTGTTTGCTTTTCAGAGGCAGCACCCTCTCACTGAAATCATGATAAGTATTTTGGAAATTCCATCCGAAGCCAAAATGAAATTACCCGAGTGTGCTCCGGGAGAACAAAGCTTTTTAGTATCCCTCCAAATGAACTCAGGTAAGTTTACAAATGGCCTATACCTAAACGACCATTAACTAAAATTACATTTTGTTTTTATTGAAAGACAGCCTCAAGTGCTGACATGTAATATATGACATGTGATACATAATAATATTCTTAAACCAGTTCTGACATAATATCTCCCAAGGCATAATAACCACAAATGACTGCTTTAGTTAAGAACTAGCCAGAAGCAAAATAGACCCATGTAAAAGTAGCTTTAACCATAAATACCTCAACAATATTTTATGTCACTTTGTAAAAAAGTTAAAGGAGTCCCATAATAATTAACAACAAAAACTTCATGTTCTTTACTATTGTATGGTGGTTGTGAAAGGTTATTTCATAGTCCCGCAGCTGCCAGTGCTGTAAATTATGCAGGCACCAAGAAGCATTAAGGAGAAATAATAGCAATTTAAACTAAGGCTGACGTAATTCATGATAAACAGTCACTGGAAAATATTACAATGTTGTCTTTTTTTTTTTCTGAGTGCGTTTAATCAGAAGAATGTGACCATATTCTGACATAAATCACTTCTCTTTTCCATTATAAGGGCATGGGAACCCTTCCTACCCTGGCTGCAAAGGTGTCCCCTGCTCCAGGCCACTACCGAGCCCCAGCACCTGGGGGATACTGCTCTCAAGGTGTGGGACTGAAAGGTCTCCAGAGATTGAAGCTCAAGAATTTGAGCAGGTCTGGTGGTCCAAGGGAGGCACCGAAAACAGGGGAGCAGTTAAACAAAGGATGCTCCAATGAAGGCATACTGCAAAAATAGGAATGGGGCTCCAAAAATGAGGACACGAACGATGGGCACGGCTCACGCTCGTGATGGACGTAGTCTGACTTGCTCTTTGTTATGAAGACAAAAAGGGATTTTGATAGCTGAATCATAAAATGAGCCATCGAGTGGAAATCTAACATAGGAGGAATTAGTCATTGATATCTCCAATCATTTAGAGAATGGACACCAATAAAACAGACACGTGTCTAATAGATGACAAAGCCCGTGCGATAAGTTCCATTTATCAGGCACAGAAGAACAGCTCACTCACTAACCCTTCATTTGCTGGAACTACACATTAATTCCCTGCCAGAATCTGGCTGATGAAACAGGCAAACCCCACACAATACCATCACGTATTCACTACTTAATTCGGAATAAAAAAGAAGTTAAAAGAGGCAGACTGGAAGTGGGCAGGCTTCGGGCTTGTATGCAAGCACCCTCAGCACTGGAGCTGTGCTCTGGGAGTGGTGCTGGCTGGCCAGGCACTGCAGGCTTCTTGGGTAGCAATCCTGCAACTCTGAGCAGGACAGAGGACCAGCACCAGCCCTGCCTGAGAAGTGATGCCAAGGGGCTGTGCAAATGGGCACAAGCAGCACCCGCCCCTTCACTCAGCATCTGCTGCCTTCCTGGGGGCACCAGGAACAAGAGATCTGAATAAAATCAGCACTCTTCATAAAGGAGTTTTGAATATAAAGTGAAAAATAATCTATCTTAATATTATTCTGGTTACAGTTAGTGAAAATGTACCCAAAATAAAAAGTAGAAGCTAACAGCATTTGTTTCTATTGAAGTTTTTGCAGACAGGAAGGTATTTTATCTTACTTTACCACACATTACTTATGTTCACTTAACAGCTTGCTGTGAATATTGGGTGAGATTCTGCCCTTGGTTAACTGGTGAAAATCTTGAGTAAGAGCCACTGAAGTGGATCGAGTTATTTTGGATTTACGCCACTGAGTGAGACAGAATGTGACCCCTTATCAGTGCCTTTTTGCTTTGAGTATACAAATATTTTATGCATTTCAATGAGTGACAGAATGCAAAACTTGCAAATATTTATTTTTAGATGTATGGGGAAAAAAGCAATTAGAGCTAAAAATGTTAAGAATGAAGAAATCACTTAACAGAAGCAATTATGTTGGGCACATAAACAGCTCTGCCTTCAGCCATTTTATATGAATGCTGCAGAGCACACTAGAAAATATCAATTGTTTAAAAAAACTGCCAGTATTTTTTCACAACTGAAGAAAATCAATCATTACAAACAACATCTGGGGACTATTAATATCTGACTCTGCAGTTGAATTAACAAAATAAGAAAGAAGTCTGACCAGAATCCAGAATGTTTCCAGATTCAGTTTTTCAAGCTAAAAGCCTATGCCTGCAGAGGTGTGGTGGGAGGGCAGAGGAAATGTACATTTATCTATATTTTATATAGAGCTATTATGCATTAGTCATTAACTTTCCCTCCAGCTATGTCCTGTTTTTGTTTTGAGAGAGTTAAAATTTGAAATGTTTAGCTAAGCCACCCTGCCCAGGACCTTGGAAAAGATTTGCATATTTTTCAGACTGCTGGAGATGCCACCATAAAGCTCCATCTAAGAAGTATCCAGGCTAATAAAAAAAGTCTCCATACTGTGCCTATCACATTTCTAAGTCCTTAAACATTCTAGTTGTCTTAGCAGAGGAGTTCCAACATTGATCCCACTCTAACACTGCATTTGAGTTAAAATAAAGAAGCCTAAAGCATCTACCTGGAGACTTCAGGGGTTTCTGAATTTCACTTATATAAATTATCTTGCAGGTAGCCAAAGTAGTGAAGAGCAGCTGAAAAACATTTTAAACCCATCACCTTTCAGGCCTAAGTACAATTTTTGTACTGGAGCTTGGTTAAAAAGAAAAGCCAACTTTGACTCACACAAATAAAGTCACTAACAGGAAAACTATTTCATTTAGACTGGAAACATTCTTTCTTCCTTTTTTTTCTATTTATTTCTTTCTTTGTTTTTAAGCCTTATTCCCTGCCAAGGTTTTGTTTTGTTATGTTTTTCCCCTAAACAACTGATTTGATCTGTGAGTCACAAACTTCTGTGAATTCAGATGTGTCATGAAAGCAAAGCCCAAATCTCAGTTATTCCAGGACTAAATTGTACCCCTCTCTATCCTGAAGGCATCCTACACACTTTTTCTGGCACATGGCCTATGCCTAAGTAGTCACCTCTTCTCCATCGTGCTGCCCTGCCATGGCTTCCCTGGGCAATGACAGGGCAGAAGGCAAGCCCTGAACGTTCTGGCTCAGCAACTGGCTGGGAGGATCAGAGAAAAATGATATTAATACCACAGGAGGATGGAGTTGTCTCACATTTTGGTATGCAATTGTTTATAAAATATTGTCCTTTACACAGGAAAATTAAAACTTTTAATGTTATTTTGGGTGTGAACAAGTTCTTATACTACTCCAGGGATTAAAGAGTTGGTTTAATGGCATATTGGACCCAGCATGCTATAAAAAATAACCCAGAACAATTCAAAATTTACCAAATCTATTTTAAAAATTGAGAAGCAATAAGGTTTTTGGTTTCCTCTCACACTCCTGTTTATAGAAAAAGCAAATCCATGCTTACAAAATGAAAAAAAAAGCCTTTTGGTTCATCTTTAGCAGGCAGGATTTATAATATTTATCCAGCAAAGCACCATGACAAATCCTTCTGTGCACAATTTTCACCTGGCAAAGCTAATGGAGCTGTAGAAATCCACCATCACCCAAACACCTGACCCTCCTGCTTCTGTGCCTGCCACCCTGGGAGTCCCCAAGCCTGGAGAAGGTGGCAGAGGTCATGGTGACAGACAAATCTGTGCCCACGGGCATTTGGCAACGCAGCCCACAGATGGGTCACCAAAGGATCTGCGCTCATCAGGGAGCCCTTGAAGTCACCCCGTGAGGTGGAGCAGGCAGGAGTCTGGTAGCAGACCAAGCCACCTTCTTCAGACAAGCAAATGTAGAGGACTTGTGCTGCTCTAGCAAAAACTGCACACTGATTTCTGCCCAGTGTTCCTCTGACACAGCTCCAGGGCAGCTCTGCCTCCAGCTAGATCTCTTCAGGGTATAATGAAAACTACCAGGGTCTCTATTTTTTTCATTCCTTCTCTCTTGGAGGATACATGACTCCACAGCAAATGCCACTAAATTACATGCATTTACAAAAGTTATTCAATAACAGTAAACCCAGAGGCTGATAAATGAAAAAGATTTTGAAAAATGGCTTTACCAATGACATTGAGTTGAAGAGAAATGAATTGTTCAGCTGGCACACGTTATTTTTATTTTAAAGGAGCAGGAGAATGAGGAAATAGGGTTTGGGGTTTTTCCATGTGTCAATTAATAGGAGCAGTTAGATGAAGGAATGTGTAGGTTAACTCCAGTCTGCACAGGGACCTAAAATAAGGCCATGAAAACAACTGATCCCATTTGCTCACCCTGCTGCATCCATCTAACTGGTCCCCACCTCAGGCAGCGTGGGCTGCAGCAGGGCCACCCATGCCCTGAGGTGTCCCCGTGGCCCTCGCTCGGGGCCACCTGCAAGCCTGCACATGCTGGTGGCACTGCCAGGCAGGGACCAAGCCTCTGCGCTTTGGTTTGACTGTGGACAACACTCCAGCCTCCTGTGCAGCTTCAAAATCTCAAGATTTCTTGCTCCTAAACAGCAACATCAGCACTCCATTATCCACCTGGACTGTTTCGTGCTGGTGAGGACCTCTCATTGCTCTCACTTCAGGCAAGGAAGAGGTACCCATTCTGACCGTGGTCATCCTCAGGAACGTGGGCTATCAAGACATCCAAGCGTGGCTGATGTCTTCTGCTTTCTGAACAAAAGCAAGCTCTTGAGCCTATTAGCATTCTGGAGGGGAACCCTCCAAGGCAGTTAGATTAACTAATCAGTAGTTATATCAACAAGAATGGGAGCAGGAGGCTTCCCACTCACAGCAGTCTTTCCTCTGTAAATGGAGAGCAAGACATTCCCTGGCAAGCTGCAAAGAAATAGATGCAAATGTTTGAGCTTGCCAGCTTCTGAGCCAATGCCTCATCAGCCTGCTTCTCCAGAGGCCTTCTTGATGGGACGTCGTGGTCACACTGAACCCAGGTAAAGGAGAATCGGAGAAAATCGGTCCGGAATATTCCTGCCCAAAGCACCTGGGCATGCGCCATCAGGCAGTGCCCACGCAGGACAGAGGCAGACCCAGGCAGCTGCAGTGTCAGCAGCAGGTCCTGGCTGTGGCAGCCCAAGCTGAAGCTCCCCACAGCCTAATCCTTGCAGGAACTCTGTGGAAATCAAGAGGCCATCCACAGGGGAATGCCTGAAGCATCAAAGCATCCCTTGCAGCCGTGTCTCATATCTATTCTACTTAGAGAAGTCCTACATCCAAAAAAGAAATTACTTCTTGTCAACAAAAGTTAACTTTTGTCCTCATTTTCTCCTTTCTGTAACTTTGTAAAACCCCACAGAATGGGGAAAAATGGGGGAGGAGTATGAGAAGAGTCAGAGCTGAACAAAATGGTTATAAATGTATTAAAAATTAGAGAAGAGTTCCTGGAAAAACTATTTCTATTAATACTGTCTAACGAGGACAACAGCTCACACCCTGAGGTGAACAGGCTCTTTGCAAAGGTGCTCCTGGTGTCTCGAGATGTTCTGTGTCTCTTCAAGTAGTAACATTTCTGAAGAAGACCTGGCATCTGTATCAGAAGGCAGTGCTTCCCACGTAAGACATTAGGAGACTACTTCCCAAAGTTTGTCTTGACTTCAGAGGCTGCACAGTTTCAGGTGATAAGGAAATCCATCCATGCCTACCTCCTTCCTCTGCACACTTCGCTTGCAAGGTAAGAAATAGCCAAGCCCTTCAAATTCAAGGTGTCTGGATCTCCTTAGAGACACCTTTTAAGAATTTCAGTCCCATTTCTGTAATCCAGTCTCCCCTCAGATTTGACTGATAAATACCAGTGCCTTAGAGTAATCCATTTATCTACTGTACCACCCTGTCTCTGTTTAGTTTTAGCAGTCATCACTTTCCACATGTGACATCAATCTACATGATATCAATGTAAACTGTTTGTATAACGAAGTGTTGTACATTTTAGTGTCCTGCTGGCAGGACAAAATAGCACTTTGCTTGCTGTCTTCAACAAAGGTAGGATAATTGACACCATTTTGCAACAAAGAAACAGAACCAAACATTGGTCAGCTTGTTGTGGGATTTTTTGTTGTTTTCTTTTTTTTTCCCAGAACAGCAGGGCTTGCAAATTTGACCACATCATTATTTTCGTAAGAAATATTTTTAAAGAGCAGTATTTTTTTGTTGTTGTTTTTATAGGCATGTAAAAAAAATCTTCTCCTTAAAACAAAGTAAATATTAAATACTTATTAATTTCTATGGCAAAGATTTCTGTGGCTCTGGTTTGATAATGAGATAATTGCCTTGCAAAGGTCAAGAGAATGGCATAGTTAGCTTTCAGAGACTGAACAAAGCACTTGCTATGGTTCACTAAGTGTAGTTTCTGCATCAATCCACATCTCTTTGATTCATCTATTACTAATATTCCATGATACACTTATATTATGGATCCAACTATTTCAACAAACCTGTAATCAAGGAGTGACCCTGAATAAAATACTCCCCAGAAAGCAGATGGTAGGCTCATCAAACGCCTTCAAGCCTGAAATAACCTTTCCCATATAAAAAGGATAGTCAATTAAAACTGAACTTTATATTCCAAGCTACAGCTCCAAGTAAATAAAAATCAACATGATACTATTGTGTTATTGGACCAAACTTCCAGGGCATTTCATTCATTGTTTTCCACACCCTCAACGCCTAAGAGCGACCAACACTTTTATTCAAAGCTCATTCAAAGCCTGTAATCATTTGTCTGAGTGTGAGCAGACTTGACAGCTTGGGCCTGATCCTCCAAAACCTTGACATCACCAAATTTGAACTGTTCACAGTGTGCTTGAGCCATGATGTCATGTGAGGAGGGAGCTCTCCTGCCTGTTGCGAGCTGACCGGTGCAGCAGCAGAGGAGCAGCCCTGCACTACCTCACAACACTCCCCAGTGCCACGGCTTGGGTTGGTGTTTCTCTGCTGACAAAAAAAGTCCTGGACTGGGTGCCAAGCTCAAAGCTAGCACGCTAGAGTTAGGAACAAGGGGGAGATGATTCTCCCATCACATGATTACACTGGACCCATACTGGAGTATACGCTGGGTGTACACACAACATGCATCCTGCCACACATTCAGCAGCACATCACTGCCCTTGGGTTGATCTGACCCACGCACACACAAAAAGCTGTGAAATTACCTGGCAGCTCTCAGGAATCAAATCTTGCAGACCCCTCTCCCAGCTGTAAGGGGCTGCGTGCTCCTCTGGAGCTGCAGAGTATCCTCTTTACCCTTTGAATTAAGAGGTCACCTCCCAGAAGTGCCTCTGCACTTGTAAATTCAAGCTCCTAACACTGGCAAAGCCCCTCTGAAGAAGCCCACTTTCCAGGAAGGCTAGAAACACACCAAGTCCATCTGGCATTTGGTCAGGGCCCTGGGAGCATACACCTAGTTCACGAGTGCTCTGCAACAGCAACGGGACGTGCTCTCCTACTTTGCATTTGTTAGCATATTTATTGCACCAGCAAAGACTTAAAGAGCCAACCCAAACCAACACGCTTTCTGAAGCTCTTGGAAAGACACAGGATACAGGTGAGTGGTTGAGGTACACCATTAAATGATCCTAGGATAAATTTTCCATCCAGACAAGGGATCTTTTTACTCACACTGAGTAACTGTGCTACACACTCTACCCACATTATCTTTGATAATGACTTGATAAACTCAAGTTGCAATAGCAACATCACTAGTGGCTAGAAGCCTTCAGTCTCACAGAGGAAAAAGAGCATTTCATACTTAACATTTCCAACACAAACACCATTGGTTCACTTCAAAGTAATCACATATACCCCTTGGAAATCAGTGAGCACTTAAAAAATAAAAACATCTTCACTTGTGAGAAAAAAAAAAAGAGATGTAACATTGACTCACCAAACTCATCACATATACTTTCATTTTCTATTAGAGTAGGATGATCAAATGTATCACGACAGTAGAAGATCTGGGGGTTCTTGCTTGTTACTGCAATGCCTCCCAAGGCTAAAACAAACTGGTCTGTTAGTATTGAAGGTGGCTTGTCCTGAATGCGCTTTAACATGGAACGATAGCGACAATACTGGGGGTAGCTGAGGATTAGTAGGTTTGAATCTTCATCGTCCTCACCTGGAAGAAGAAAAGAAAAAAAACAATTAAAAAAATACTCTTAGCATGTCAGAAAAACATAAAACAAGAGCTGTAGCTCAAACATCTCAGAAAACCCTCAGCCCACGACTTCAGTCTTTTCTCAAGACCTAGGTTCTATAGCAGTGTGGCTTTAGAAAGAAAGTTTAAACCCAGAAACTTTCTGTTCAGCTCTCCCATGCTTTACCCACAAGGAGTCCACCTGGATGAGGAAGAAGACTTCACAGGAACTGGCCAAGAGCCTGAATCAAAGTGCTCTCCATACTTTGCCAGCTTGGCTGCCTTGACAGAAGTATTTTTACCCAGCTCCCTGTAGAGCCTAACTGAACTCCAGCTTACACCAGCTAACGTGCTTTAAAAATAATAGTAAACAAGCTCCAAAGCATACAGCTATTCATTCTCCTTTGAACTATCTGATACCAGCAACAACCAAAGGGTCCCTGGACCAGGGAGGTGGGCTGACCTGGCTTGATCATTGATGCTAAGCTACCTCAACAGGTGGAAACAACTTTCCTCACATTAATTGCAAATGCAGCAGGACTCAATAAAACACCTACAGAGTATAACGAGCAAGTGAATTTTCAAACAGCTCATACTGTTGAAATGTGGGCTCAAAATATAAAGCAATCTAGAGCTCAGACCTTTCCATTTCCCCGGGTTTTAGATGATATTAGGCATAAAGGTGGCAGATTATGAAATATGACAATCAAGTTTCATCATATGATAACCAGCAGGAAACCTAACAGCACACAAAAAAATGAACCAGAGATGCAAACATGAGAAATTATTCATTTGCAGGTAGGCAGCCAGTACTTAACAGCACTCCTTTTTATGCTCATTTATCTCGTCAGGTGGGGTAACTGAACATGCCTTTCCATGCATGCCAATGAAGACAAAGCAAGAGCATTCACTTCAGGTTTTCTGCCGTAGTCTGATTACTGAATAACTCAGCTATTTCTTCAGTCAGAGACAAAAGGTCTACTATTCAATTTCATTACTGATACCGAAATAATCTTTTTTACTCTTAAAGTAAAAATCACTTCAGGTATCGAAAGAAATGTCAGATCAGTTCTCCCCAACTAAATATGATGGCACAACTCAACTTGATTCACTTGAGGCAATGGAAATGTTGACACATAAAGGGCTACATTTTAAGAAGGCTCTGGAAGCTGATTTATCACCTAGAATGTCATCACTGCAGACGAATGCAATGCTAGAAAAAAAATAAATCCACACAGCAGATGGACTTGGGAAAAACAGTTTTTACAAGCACAGCTCCTGAAAGCCACCACTTTTAAAAGCTCAGAACTTTCCCTGCAACCCTGATGTAGGTGCTGGTGTTGGGGGGGGATCAAATTATTTGTGAGCAAAAAGAAGAGGAATACGTTTGGGTAAGCAGCACTGACATTGCTTTTCTAAGAAAATATAATTTATGGCCCTAAAACCTCTTTTGTTCAATAAGGATGTGGTCATGCTTTTGTTTTCAACAAGTAAGTTATCCCGTAAGCCTACACAACAGCACGGATGAGCCCTTTGCTCCTGGGAGTAAGGTGCTCTCTTCTCTATTAGTAAACTATAAAAATCAGATCAGGAAAACCGGTGTAGGAATTAACAAGCACATGACCCATCCTTTAGCTCCTTCCAGAGTCTTGTCTGTGCCCGTCTGACAGTTGTCGCTACTTTATACCTTTGTGGAGATAATGGTGAGCTGAAGCTGTTGATCTGACAGCACTTTTCTTATGTCAGGATGTGGTCAGCTTTTTAAACAGGGTGTATATAAATGTATGTCCCATGTGCCTTTGTAGTAAACCATTAGTTTCTAGACAAATGTGCTGTAAGTCCCCGTGCAGAATTACACAAACTTTCTACTCCTGACATCTGATGACTTAACTCAAGCCCCTGGCATAAATTAAAATCAAACCATTTTTCACGGGATCACTTTTATACATGCTTGTGCAACTCCAATGAATGCTTTATAATGCATTTGTTTCCTTTCCTTATTCACTCCAGGTTCAACAGATAAATCTAAGAATGAACAAAGGCTGAATAAACTGAAGATTTGTTTAGTAAAAGCCAAACTGAGTGTTCCTGGAACAAAGACTTTTTTTTTTCCCTCAACCACGCCCACATCAGAAAAGAGAAATCAAAGTAGACCAATCCCTAATAAAATGCAAGCCCAAAGAACAACTCCTTTTTTTTTTTTCCTTCCAGCAAAATCTAACATGTGCCATTTAATGGTGGGGAGCTTAGTATAGATTGCTGAATATTTTTCATAAATATGATCAGAGTTTACTCTCAGAAGGAGCAGAGATCAAACTGTGGATCACCATCCATTAAAATCAAGAAAACCAACATAAGTTCAGAAAGCATTTAACTGAGATCTTTGGAAATGGAGAGGCTGTATTTCTGAATCTCATTTTAGATTCAAGAGAGAGAACATGGTAAAAGATAATACCTACAGTACACCGCTTGTAAGGCTCAACTGAAATTACTCTAATCCCATGCTTATATCATAATTGCATGTTTTAATAACCCCATTTCCCCCCCCCCATGTCAATTTTTCATTTATTTATATATTTGAGAGCTGAAAACAGAGAAACTGTAATTAGGAGGCAAGGTTCCACCCCTGCCTTCCAAGCGCTGCCTATATAGGCATAGCTGTAATCCAACAGCTCCCTTTGTGAGGGGTAAAGAGAGCTGGGATTTGGCACAGCCTGGCATTTATGTTGGATTACATGTTCTTCAAGTTGTCTTTGTAAGTAAGAGATGCATGAAATGCCAAACACAATGAATCTATCCAAGAACTGACTTTTCAAATCAGCACAACCATTTTTAATATGTAACGCAAGACAATTAAAAGCCCCAAAAGAAAAAAGAAAAAAAACCCCAAAAACAAAACCAAAAAGAAAGCGCCTGCTAAAGCACAAATTCCTAACAAATCCATCTAGAGCCAGAACTATTTACAGAGAGAACAGAGAAATTACAAAATTGTAACTCCCTTTTTGTTTGCTTGTTTCGGAAACATCAGCCTATAATGTTATTGCTAACTGCCATAATCTACTCTCAACATCAGTAAGCATTTTTTTCCTTTAAAAAGACCTTCACACCAGGATTTTATAGAGCTTGATGGAAAAACTATGCATGTTCCTTCCTGTACCTAATTACCTCAACTGCAAAAGCTGCCAAGTATTTTGCCCTTTAGTTCTTTTAATCGTATTAGTGCAAATGCATTTGGATGCCAACAGAAACAAACATTTAAAGATTTTTGCTTAAAAGATTCCAAATATGTAAGAGGCTGGTGCTAGGAAAGCACACTCCACTTCTTCCCAGAAAGCACAGAGTTATTTCTGCAGAAGAAATATGAATTTGTGCCTCTTGTAAGACTAAATGTCTAGTTTCGACCCAATTTAAGTAAAATAATGTCAATATGAACTGCTCTCACAATGATTTATGCTACCTTCTGCTACTTTATTACATTAGACATTCCTTTCTCTAAGCTTTATACTTTTCCCTGTGCTCCTAGCAACCACATAAAGGCTGAGCACCAACTTTACGTGCCTGGCACCCTTCCAGGCTCGACTGTTATTGATAATTATATTGAAGTTTCAATTTAATTGCTACTCTGTTGTGACACAGAATATTTTTTGCAATTAGGCATTTCCCATTTTCTGTCCATTCATTTTTTGTATGGCTGAGGATGATTTTTTTTTTTCTATCCTCCAGAAAACATAAGCAGAACAATGATGCAGATAAGGGTATGTACATCTGTTACTATCATTATCAACACAGTAATGTGAAAGGAAGAAAAAAAAAAATTAAAGGAAAAAAAAAATTGTGAATATAATTTCTTGGAAGGTAATTTTCTTTTCAGTTTAAGTGCTCTTATTCTTCTTAGAGTTACTCAATGATTTCCTGTTCTAATTACAAGACATTATGCAGAAAGTAATTTTTTAAAAGGAAATGTACTAGAGCAGGAGGCTAAATAGCATCACTCGCTTGGTATGGTTTGAAATTACAAACTTTTGTATCTCTTTTATCAATTCTCTGCTCCATCTTTGTGCAATATATCCTACCACAAATCTACCATTTCTTCGGAGGCAGTTAACACAAATGTACAGATCAAAGAGGAAAACACACTTGCAGTTAAACTGCAGGCAAGAGGAAAAAAAAAATATCTTTTTTTTCCCTCCTCACTGTAGCTGGTAAATTGGAGGCAAGCCAAGCCTAGGAGTGGAAAATATTAAAAAGAAAAAAAAAAAAAGAAAGAAGAAAGCTTGATTAAAAAGCAAGAGACGAGATATTCAGTTCTAAATCTAAATGAATAAGCCACAAACTATTTCATAAAAACATACTGTGACGTAAATTACACATCAGTATTGCACTGTTGTGGTTATTTTGAGAAATGGCTTGTACTGTAAGTCAGCTGGTAAAACCCCACCCTTAATGATTTTGTAATTCTCCATACAGCAATCAAGTGGAGCAGTCATGAAATTGCCAAGAAGGAAAGCAGACAGAACTGGAGAGGGTTTGTAATAAAAAGATAATGTACTTTTAACATAACAGAAGTAGAAGATTGGTTTTATTAACTAAAAAAACTACTTAAAAGGTCCCAGGCTTGCCATTTGTTTTGATAAATGTTAACGCAGACCTTCATAAGATAAGCAATGGAAGTATCAGGGGAACCAGATAAAATGGGACAATACTTTGGTGTCTGAGTAGCAAATTGAGCAAGGGAGCTGTTTGGAATATGGAGTGAAAATGAAGGCAGTTGCCGGGCTCTGTCCATCGGGCTCCTCTCCTTCACCACGTCCTCACTGTTCTGCCTTCTTTCATTACCCTCAGTTACTAAGGGGGTCTCTCAGAGGATGCACAGATCAGAATCAGTTTATCACTGCCCGTATCATCAGTACGTAGCACACACGGAGGTACCGGAGGATGCACCTGGATGTCCAGACGGACTGGGACCAGTGAGAGTTGGCCACACTGAATGAATTTGACTGACTCCAAGAATGGATGCCTCTTGACCATGGCGGGGCATGTTCAGCTGCCCTCCCAATACCCTCAGCAACTCACTGGAGGACCAAGGATGGGACTCATTTCATCTAATAATGCAGTTTTGGGTTATGACAGTTGTGCAGATTCCTCTGCGGTCAGAGCAAGTTCCTTACGACTTGCCATTTCTGTAAGACTCACTCTCTGGAGCTACTACTCCCTCATCAGACAACTAGCTTAATCTAGAGGCTTACCTTGCAGATCAAATTAAGCGAGTGAAATGCATTCCACCTAAGTGACAAAGCAGCCTGCCCTATGCCAAAGCAATTGTCCAGATGCACGCTAAAAAATCCCCTCCCAGCCGATACATTTGCCTTCAAAATAAAAAAGGTTGATCTCATCTGTGGCAATGGACTTTGGCTCTTCCAGCTCTTAAGAAAGGATCCAGTTCTCCTTCCCTTGTTCTACTCCCTTGACAAGGACTTCCTGCAGTACAGGCATGAGAAGACAGGTGGAGATGACAGAGACATGCAGCACTGACCCTTCAAATCCAATGACCGCAGGTCAGACAGGCTCTGCACATCTCCAAGCTGCCTGTTCTAATAACCACCCAAAGCCAGGTAGTACAGCTTCCCAGCGGACAGAAATCAACTTCTTACACATCAGAATTCTGTCTGGCTCCTTGCTTGACCACTTCTCACATCAAATCCTCTGTGCAGACACGAGGCTAAGGACCCCAGCAGGAACCAACTTCCCTTTGCACCAGGCTGCTGTGATGGAGGAGCAGCAGCCGAGGAGTCCAGGTAGCTGCATCACTACCAAGAAACTACTTCTGCATGCTCTAGCTCACCAATCCACAGCCTCTCCAGTGATTAGGGAAAACTTATCAGACACAGCTCTTTCAATCCACCCTGCCTTTTCATTCCCACAGTCTTTGTTCGCTCTAGTAATACCACTCGGTGTGCCCTGGCTGGCTAATTAATCACAAGACCTAAAAATATTAATCTACAAATCACATTTCTCTCCCAGATAAATGCACATGCAGTAGTGATGTAGTCCTGTGAGGTGGGACAGGAAATCTGTGGCTTTGGGTTTAAATAAATTTGGGTAAATTATTGACACAACAGGGATACCGCTTTGTTGGCAGGACCCATGCTACTCATCCTCGCTTTGAGAACCCCTCTCTATTTGAATGCTAATGCAATCAAGAACAAAGGCAACGTGTTGCAGGATAGGGAACACAGTGATTACATTTACGTTTACCAGATAATGATGATGTTAACAAGTTCCCCGTAATTCTTAGGTGGACGTCTGCCTGCTTGATTTTGCTTTTAAATTGATCAAAATGCAAAAGTCATTTCTGCCAATATACAGAATAAAGCGTGCAGCCTTTCTGCATCTATCAGATATTTCCTCCCTTATAAGGAGGAGACCGAGCTAATTCTCAGAATTTCGTGCCACTTCCCCAGCCCTCTGTTTTCTGTCACGGTGCCAGCAGAGCATCAGCCGTTCAAAGAATTCCTAAGATTAGTTTAACATTTGAAAGAAAGAGGTTAGTTACACATCTACTGGAGATTGAAACTACTGTTCAACCCAATAGCAATACAGTCATTAAAACAAAAAAAAAAGAAAAAAAGCACCATCTAATACGTAGGTAAAATACATGGTTGAAGAACGTTTTACAATTGGTGATTTGGATCTGAGTTGTTCTAGCCCTACTTAGTTGGTTTGGTCCCCACTACGTTGATCAATGACTGACAGGACGTCCATATAATCCTATCTTCTGTAATATTTACCTCATTAAACCACTTTGAATTCAAACAATAAATCCAATTTTTAAAGAAGACGAAAGAAATTTAATACTGAAAAAGTATCCATCCAGGCATTCAACATCCTTTTTCAGACCTTAATCCAATGCTCAGCTCCTCATAACAGCAGCCCCTACCCTGCACTCCCCAGGACCCTCCTGAGCCTTAGGAAGCAGGTTTATGAGGTGTTTCTAGACTCAAAAGAAGAGTGACTGACAATCGTCATTTCCAGCTTTTATATGGCCCTTCCATCCACAGGTAAGCCTCAAACTGCTTTATGGAGGAGAGTAAAAATTATTGTCCCCATTACACAGAGAGAGACTGGGAAAGCTTAAAGGATTTATTATTGCAGCATCAAGAAACTTAGAGAGCAAGGGAGAGAGCAAACAGGCCAGTCAGAAATGCTTGTTGGGGGGATTTCTGGGTAAGTGAGAGCTTCCTAAGTTTTCTCAGAAGGGAAGTGGCCATCTCTGGCCACCTGAGCTACCCTGACTGCCTCTACCAGACACCAGAGATGGACCGGACAGGGGCTCTCTGTTGATGCTTCTCTCCTACTGCAACCACTTCCCCTGTCCCAGGCAATCCAAGTGACTCCTTCTCATTTAGCTGCTGCCCAGCTGGGAATATCCTTCCCCTTCGGACAGGGTTTGTGAAGCAGTGGCTCGCCTCCCGCCGAACGGCAGGTGACCGCCGTGACCAGAGCTGGAGGAGCACGAGAAAACCGAGCCCATGCTGCTAAGTGGCCAAGTTCAGAGCTGGGCTGGGAAATCATCTCCCTGCCTCCCAAAATTTCCATCTCTCCTTACTCCTCAGGTCACAGGCATGGGCCAGCCCATGTCCAAACAGCCATGGATGGCTACAGAAAACCACTTGGATAGAAGAGGTTTTTAAACTGCCCTATTAGCTTTCTAAAGCAGATGGAGATGGGGGGAAGGGGGAGATTGATTGTAGAAGGGAGCACATGCCGCCTGTCCTCTTGAATGTTCTGGGTCATGTGGACCATTCAGGTTGGATGTGCATCAGCTTTAAAACAAGTATTTATCCTGGTTGTCGTGGTTACTGATAAGCAGCTTCAATTCTGCTGATAACAAAAAGAAGAAAGAATTAAAAAGAGGAGGGGGGCCGAAAACATAATTTGGTAATAGGACGAAGCCAAGAAGAGGAATTAAATCACATTAAACAAGCCAATTGTACTGTAAATGGCTCTGCCTCTGTATTTGCTTTTAAAACATCTAAGGCTCTAACATGGCAGCTGCTCCAGTTGTAACAAACAAACAGTAAAAATCCTTTTTAATAACGAAAGGAAATAATGATATACTTTGCTTTAGCTGAATTCAAACATAATTTAATTTTTCCTGAGGTGAGATTTGCACAGGGAACAATCAGATAATAAGTGTTATCATCCTCATAGACAAAACTGAACCAGCACTTTGCAATTCAAAGTGCTATTTAATGCACTGTTTTCAGCAATCTCTGAACACCATCCAAAATACCACTGAACTACGCTTCAGTACTTACACATAAAGCCCGATCCTGCAAATACTTAGGCATGGGAGTTATGCTACGAACACAAGTGGTCCCACTGCTGCTGTGGCTGAAGTTACAAATTCCCCAAAGCACCTTCATGAAGGGAGGGTCACATCCAGTAATTTTTCCTATGATACCTTCTCATAATCTTTTTTATTATTATTATTACTATGATTATGTGTCTTGGTCTGCTTTACTTCTGAAGTTACTGGAGAATCAAGGACTCTACTCTTGCAGAGGAACATGCAACTAGAGCCACTGTCCAGCATGGGGCACATGTTTTTACAGACATGACAACTAAATGCTGGAACAATATGCTCAAGGATGTAACAGGTTCCCCATTCCAGTGCTCAAGACTGATTTTATTTTGTTTTCCCCTGGAGATATTATCTGGTTCAATGACTTTTAGACTTGTAAGGGACTGTTACACCACCTCCTCCACAAGCCAGAATCGACCGCCTGCATTTTCCATTGCCCCCCAAAGCGTGAGTTAAAAGCCTTATCGTGGTGTTTCACATGGGGCCCTTTCACTATCATTCTGAAAAATTTGGAGGAACTGCACCCTCCTCAAAATAGCAACGGCAGAAGCTGCCGGCCCCAGAGCTGTCACAAGAGGGGCGAAGGGTGGAAATGGTCCAGTGATTTAAACAGTCGAGCTCTGCTTTTGACATTTATGCCCTCTTTGCAACCCGTAATGAAGTAACAACACTGTTAATTCTTGCAGGGTATTTAGTGGACATAAAACCTGCATTATCTACTATTTACAATTTAGTGCACACCAGCAGTATCTGGCTCCGTATAAAAAACACACAAGCTCGCTGTAACCCTCGGCTCCCTAACCATACTGCTGATTTCTCTGACACATGGAGAAGTGAGAATAATTACATTTTACTGAGTGCGTCTCATTACTTTGATTTCAGTAAGATTTCCAAAGCTGCAAAAATATGCTTTTCAATTTCATTTGTTTCTAGCAATTCACTCTGAAGATGGTTAGTAAAACCTTCAGAAATCATCATCAATATGGGCAAAAATTGTACCCATCTCATGTGGACGTTTGACAGAGGGATAATAGGTCTAGAAACACCACAGTCAGACATTGCTTTTCTATTTAATGTTTCCTTCTGTGCCAAACATAATATAACAGACAAGTGTTAGAGAGACGTGCAGGGGGGAGCCTGAATAGCGAGCTTTAAAAGAGGTCCTTAATAGAGAAGCTGTATGCTTAGTCTTCAACAATATTCAATGGCAATTTATTTGCAGCCATTTTCTCATGTAACCTTTCACACGGGAGCAGGTAAGATACAGCACAAGACAATTTGTCAACTGCCAGACAGGAACAAAAGAAACCGTTTTTAATAAGCTTCAGCAGCCCCTTCTATTTGTTTTGCAACATGTTGATAACTTTTTTGGAAGCCAATCAAAGCCAAGAGGAGAAAAAAGAAGTCAAGCTGGGAAACAAAAACCACAGTTAAAGAATTTTACAGATAAACTTGTGTTATCATCTGCAGTGTAATAACGCTTAAATCCAGGAGTGGCACAGAACTGGAATTAGCATGATGTCATTTCTTTTAAAAAAAACAAACGAAACCCAACAAATTCCAACTACAAAAATGCTAACACCATATATACTTTTTTTCCCAGCATCTGCTGTTCTTTGTCTTATCCCAACGTACATCCCAATTGGGAACATGCCTGTTCCCCAAAGCAACCTTACTGTGGTTCCCCTCCTTCCCAGTGACACGGTGAAACTCAGCATGAGGATGGACTATCATGAGGAAAGGCCAACTGGGAGTTGCCAAACCAGCCACCGACTCAATTACCTCACACAAGACTCCCTCAGCTACCTGGGGAGTCTCACCTCCTAACTGAACTTCTCACGTTGCACCAAATAACCCCCAAATTGTTGCTCTGAAAAACAAACTGCCAGTAGCTTCAGTAGCTGTTCCAGGTATACCAGTAAGTCTGTGGTTGCTCATTTAATCCCATTCGGCATCACGACAAAGTAGACTCATGCTGAAGAGAAGTAAGAAGAAGAAGGAGTAAAGTATAAAGGAGGTAAGTGTATTACAAGGACCAAAAAATAAGTGACACGTAGGACAAGACACAAACCCGCTGTGCTGAAGTTTAGCAATGCCAGGGCCTTCCTAGGTGACCAGTCCTATCATTAGGTCATTCTGTGGCACAGCCTCATTTCTGTGGAAAACAACTTGGGCGCCGGCATGGAAGAGCTTGTGGGCCAGTTGCTTCTGATCCCTTCCCCTTCCTGAAGGCACAAGAAGAGGTGCAGAGCCTCCTCATGTGCCAAAAAGGTTTCTGAAGGGCAAAGGTTCAATCACACAATCACAGAATGTTAAGGGTTGGAAGAGGCCTTGAAAGATCATCGAGTCCAACCCCCCTGCCCAGAGCAGGACCACCTAGAACAGGCCACACAGGAACGTGTCCAGGAGGGTTTTAAACGTCTCCAGAGCAGGAGACTCCACAACCCCTCTGGGCTGCCTTTTCCAGGCTCTGTCACCCTCACCATGATAAAGTTTGACCTTAAATTTCATTGTACCAAATGTTCATACAAGCCCTCAGTCCCATTTCTAAGGGAAGAGTCTTCTGGTACCGAAGAAAAGTCAAGATAGCCCAAACAGGGAGGCATCAAAATCCCAGCAACATACACTGAAAAACCTGATGAAGTGTTAAGCTATTTCATTAACTTTATTAAAACATAGAAAATTCCCCTGGAAAATTTCACACAGGCTTTCCCTTCTTCCTGCACATTACTCACGGCCTTAGAGATGTGTGAGGAGCAAATGGAGAGAAATCAAGCTTCTCTCCAGTCAATTTGGACTGGGTCCTAGACTCTCATTGGTAGAAAGACCAGGCTTGTGGGCTTCAGTGAGAACAGGGCTTGGTGCTTTGAATTAGATTATTATGGCATCTCTAAGAGACATACAAAAGTAGATGGTGAGAGAAGATGCACCAGAGAGCAAAGGGAGGTGCTGGTCAGATGACAGCCCTCCTCACTGTGATGGTAAGGCTCCCAGACTTCAGCAGACACACACCTCTAGAGTTCAGTATCCTACCCCCAAAATGATATTTTCCCTTCTAAGGACTTCGCAGAGGAGTCTGTTACCCGGTGAAGGGAAAGAAGATATAGATTTGCTCTTCAGGAAAGAAGATCGGCCATTTGAATAAGAAAGGGCTCCCTGCAATGGGAACCTACCAGCCCAGTCCCACAGGCTCTGCCTGAGAACTACTACAGCATTTCTCTTTCTCTTCCAGGAAACCATTCCTGGAGAAGAGGAGAAGCCGTGCTACCTGAATTATCTGAAAAGGCCTCAGGTGGAGGCAGGGTGAGAAAGGATTTCTGGACAAGTTATGCCTATGAGCTGAGGAGAACAAGTATCCTCCCACTCTTTTCTCTAGGCAAACTGTCTTTCCCAAGTTTTCGGTGAGACTGTCAGTCTCCAGTGAATCTGCCCGGAAAGGGCCTGGCGGAGCACTGCCAATCCTCCAGAAAACACCAGGTGCCTTGTGCTCTGCTCCTGATGGGCTTTGGTCTGACACCCCAGCAGAAGGAAGGCTCCCCAGAAGAAAACAATCCTAACCTACTATCTACTAGTCTGAAAGGTGCTCTAATAATAGATAGCACCGTCTATTTCAAAGCACTTCAATGGACGCTAATTAGTCCTCAGGGCATTCCTGAGGCAGGTAGATACCTAAGTATTATTTCTCCTGTTTTACATATGAAATAACTTCATCAGAGATGTTCTGACTTGCTTAAGGTCACCAAATGAGTCACTAAACTCGGCTCTGAGCAGGTCCTGGCTCCCAGACCTGTGCTCAGACCTCTCAGCCATGCCTCTTTTCACAAGTGCAAAATCTTCATTTGAAATGTGGAGGGAGAGAGGAGAGAAGATCAAGGAGGGGTGGTAACACAGGGAAAAAAATACTCTGTGGGAAAGGAGCTTCCAGAAGACTGACAAAACAGAGCTTTGTATCTACTGAACGCTAGATATTAAATCTGGGGCAAGGAGAGAGATAAAAAACCCACTCTGATACAAAATTGTAAGAGTTTTTTGTTATATATTCTCTTTAGGCAGTCACAGCTATTTATTGTGATTCATCACCACTGCTAATGTCGGGAGACTCTCAATTTCTAGCATGACCACGAGTGTTAAAGAATGTGCAAGGGTAGCAGTCTTGAATGCACACAATATAGATGCTAAGTATGCCTACGTGAATTATGTGTCAAGTTACAAAGTTCCAAACTAGAGACCTTTGTGACTTAAGATACCCTGGTAGGCAAGATCACATCAACCATGAATTTTATCTCAACACACTTTTTATCTCAACACAGACGGGATCCACACGGAGATGAGGGAATAACAGCACCCACCGTGCTTCCTACTCTGGACACCCTTCTCAGGGCATTTCTGACTCTCAGCTAGACAATTAAGTGAACTAGGGCCCTTGAGAAAGTGGATGCAGTATGCCAGTCCTCCAGAACGTTCACTAATTGTTTGTGCTAAAAATAGCCTTAATTTTGGCTTCTATAGGATTCAAGGACCAATCTCTAGCAACTACAGGCTATGCAAAACATTACTTATTTTTCAAAGGGAAAAAATTATTTATGCAGTACATTATCAATCTCAAACGGTGATGTTTAAGCACAAGTTTGATGAACTATATGCAGCATAATACAGCTGCTTTGCATTTTGATTCCTTTATTTATAGACCATGGCAAATTAATAACTCAAAAATGTTGTTTCAGGCAAAGTAATGGACACACAATAAAACTATTCATTTCCTCAAAGGTCACTCTAGGAGAAGCATACATTGTTTAGAAGCCTACCAACAATTCTATTGTTCCAAAGAAAAGTGAAAATATATAATGAGCAGTTAGCGCCTGTATCTGCATCGGAGCCCCTAAGCTAATTTAAAGTGCAATCTTAAGGCAATCAATCATACTCTAAAATTACTTCATTTTCCAAACTGTTTACACTTTTTAAGTTACAAATCCACTTTCTGCTATTTCAACTCACGATTTACAGCTACAGATTTAGCCTGCCTTGGCTTGCTGCCAACCTCTAGTCATAAGGGAGCTAATGATCTGAACAGATCAGTGTTTTATAATGGAGAAAAGCGCATGTAAATTTCCAGCATGTCTGCAAGTAATCAAGGCATGCTGACTAGAAATGAGGCGGCCTCACATTTATTTTAGGAGAAATATCTTAAAGCCCCACTTTTTATTCAGGCCAACAAGGGGAAAAAAAGAATTAAAATAATAATAATAAAAATATCCTTTTTAAAAGGTACTCCAAGATTATTCCAAATGATTCTAAATGAAACTGCTAGGCAAACAATATGTTAAAGAATAGTACAATAGCTAATTTCCTTTAGTGTTTCTATCTCGACCACATCATATCCTTATCATGGCAAGCTGGAACATGAAACTCTCTAGTTCATGGAATCAAAACACAAGAGTGCTTCATATTACATTATAGAAAAATGAGCCATTCCTTACAAACAAGGTCAGATTTCTGGAATGCCAAAGGTCTACATTTAAACAGAGCTGGGAGGAGGGGAGGCTGGGAGGCTTTGCCCACTCCGCTCTCTACAAAGCGGTGGGAAACTAGATCAGCAATTTAAATTTGGTTTAATTGCCAAAATGGTAGAAGAAGAGAAAGAAGTCTCTTGGGAGATGATACTTAAATCAAGTATGATCTTTATTGTTTCTTTACAGTGACATAGCCAAATTATGACTTTGTGTTACTGTACAAATAATGCTTGATCCTCATTTTCTAGCTGAAATAATTATTCTATCATTTGCTGCTTACCATCAGCCTACACCCCCTCCCCGTGTAGGCAATGAATTGTGGTAGGTTTGGGGGCTGGACTGAGAAAAGCTACAGGTTTTCTCCTGTTTTTTAAAGGCTACACCAAGGAGGCATATTCTAACCAAAAGTGGCTTTAAGAATGGGGCTATAAATATTGTTGTGTCATACTTCATGAAATTCAATCCTTCATGATGGATATTTCTGTTATAACATTATTACATGCCTAAACTCAATTGTATAATTGGATAGGGCCAGAAACAATAAGCTGGCATTGCTTTGTTGCAGTGTACTACACAGCTTTAAAATACCTGTAATCATAAATCAACATAATTATTTGAAGTTCTTGTCGTGAAGCAGAACAGGAAAAGAAAAATTAAAATAACCAGCTGGTAAAGAATCTCTTTTTACTTTCTAGAGGCTGAGAAGTTTTCTTACCAGCTTTGAGTCTCACCACCACTAGAACTGGGAAAATCTTCCACCTTTCTAGTTCAGGGAATTATTCAACTTCCATTCACCTCCTCCAGAAAGATTTTGCTTCCAGCAGAAGCAGCAGGAACCCCGCTAGCCCCCGGTGCAGCGGATGTGTTGACACTGCAGCCGTTGAGACCGGGGTAGTGGGGCGCCGGGGCTGGACCAAACAAAGGGATCCAAGCCCCCAAGCCCCCGACAGCGGAATGCCTGGTGGGCCATGGGTTCAGGGGCCCAGTATTGGCTGTCACGCTACGAGCCCTAGGAGGAGATTGCTGAAGTTCCTCCTAGCTGTAGATTCTGGGTTGACCGAGCATTTTTCATCCTACCTTATTTCTGGTGCTTAGGTAAAGAATGATAGATCTTTCTTAAAGATACTCTTTTGGTCAAGTGAATGATCTTCAAGGTCTCTTCCAGACAGAACAATTCTAGTATACTATGAATTGCTTTCTGGGTATCAGAGCTCAGCAGCATATGGAGTTGTGTGTACACACACACACACACCACAGATGACTACACGTACATGCATACAGAATAAATGACAAAATTACTGTAAGGTGATTAAAAACCTGAACTTTCTCAGATTCTCACCTTTTACTCTCACACACTGTGACATCATAAATCGGAGAAGTGGCTGAAAATAGTTATGACCTGAATTTCCCTGGTCAAAGAGTAAGAGGAAGAAAAAAAAGCCCTGTATCTGAAAGAATCATCTAAAACCTTTGTAACTAAAAGAAACAAAAAAGGGCGAACAATTTTGGGAGAAGAGGCAAGTCAGCTAAAGCCCAGCAAACATTTCTAAAAGATAAACCCAAGTAAAAATAAAAAGAGGAAATATAAATAGGTGAGATGAACAATTCTTGAGAACGAGAAAGCATTTGATATCATCAGAGTTGGTGTCACAGGGTGGCTATTAACCAGCATAAACATTCATTTTCAGTCCCACTGAGTCACCCAGAAAAGCTGGCTCTCAAGTAATGAGGTTGACGGAGCCTGAGATCCAGTTCTACTTTTCTTTACTCCAACTTGGAACTGTTGCACAATTACGATACAAAACGTCAGGATATGATAAACAGAACTGAAAAAGGGAAAGAAAACATTTTTTTCTCCCCCTACAAGTCAGGTTCAGTGCTTTTGCCTATTAAAGTAACTAAATATGTTTCTCTCTGAAATCAAAGCCAAAAGGCAGCATGCCAGGCACAGTTAACAGATAAATCAATGTTCCCGAAGGACGGACTTTTTTGTTTTGGGGGGTTTCTGCCTGACAACAATCTTTGCAGCGAGCAAACAGAACACCCACCGCACATCTTGTCAATCTATTCAGATGAAATGGGGAAGGAAACGTGAATACTTTTGAAGATCTAGGCACTGTTTGGAAAAACTTCATGTTCTAACCTCCCTGTCAAAGGTCATGGTTTCCATAACTATGAAGTCTGCAGCTATTGTAAAGCCCACTACATGTAACGTGTAATGGCAGTTAATTTATCACTAAGGTCATTGTATACTAGCTGGGAGTTTGTAAACTAGAATGAATCACAGGTTTCATTTTTTTGTCCCTTTCAAACTGGAAGACCTAATAGTTTCCTGTTCCAACATACAAAATAGTATTGCTTCTATAAACCTACTCCGGTCTCCTTGCCAGCAGTTTCCATTTAATTAAACTGACAGCAAAACAGGGCCCTTGTTAATGTGATCCAGACCAGTTTGCCTTCAATGTAAATTCTCAGGCATGAAATTACATCTGAAACAGACACAATAATCCCTCTATATCTTAGTCATAAGTTTAATCTATACTAAAATAACATTTCCTTTGTCTACACTGAAGTCTGGTTTAGAATTCAGTGATCTTTTCTTCTTTTCCCAGTTAAAGTTCAGGGAATTATTCAACTTCCATTCACCTTGCAGTCAATTCAGAATTTTCTTCTTGCCTATAATTTCTACGTTCATTGTTGGTTTCTAGGTCACAGGTAGCAAAATGATCTTGCATGGGAGAAACCAGATTTGGGACCTACTTCAAACTTTCACTTTCTGGAAATGAAATAGGCTGGTAGCACTATAAAAGTAGTTCACAGCTGCACAGAGCAATCTAACTTGCCTAAGCTAACAGCCTGATCTTTGACACAGATCCTCGGGTCAACTAGCTGTAAAGATGAAAACTGATGAGATTTATAGGTACCGTCAATAAAATGCAGGTAAGGTTGTTTGTCTGGTTAATGACCCATAATATTTCACTCTCCTCTAGTTGTTCTCATCAGTGCTCAACTGATGCACTAATTCCTCCAAGAAGAGAATATGCAAAACAATAGTTACTTATTGCAGGGTAACCACAGCGTTCATGATGAGCGACTCAGTAAATTCCAGGGTGCATTTCTGCCAGATGCAAGCGAGACGAGAATTTCTGAGGAACACCAAGCATTTCGTTCTTGGCCCACAGGCTGCCTTCTCCTGCACCACCATCAGGGCAAGCCTGGGGATGCTACAGTCCCCCCTCAAGTCCAGGCTTTGAAAAACACAGAGGGACAGTATCCAGAAAAAAAAGAATCTGGAAAAGTCACTATTAGTGGGAGAAGGGCAAATAACCAATATTTTCTTACTCAAGCCAGTGTGGGCCACAGCGAGGACCAAATTGTCACTGCCAAGCCATACCTTTCCACTTGACAGGATGAGAAAGCTTTATCCTGTCAGTTAAACAGTGATTGAAAGAAATGCTCTCCCAAACTCCCAACCTCACAGGCAAGTCCAGGAATGATGATGGAGAGACTGCTCTTCTTTGTTGCTCTATGGATTCCTGACACTGGAAGAGTACATCACCCGAGCAGCGTGGCAACAGGTCTCCAAGCTCCACAAGAATTACACGACGCTTAAGTCAGCAACATGGTGTGATATATCTGGACATTAACTTTGAGACACTGTGGCAGGATGGCCTGAGCTTCAGAGTGCCTAGCAGTGACTGTCACCAGAACATTTTGATCCTGAAAAGGAAAATCGAGTCTGCTGTGTTGAAATAAATAAATAAATGTTTCTTCTGATGCCAGTCACATAGGTGAGTTGTTATAAAAGGAAAGCTTGGAGCCATCCTGAAGACAGATTTTGGGTGAAGTTTTAACACCACCTTATCTTCACAAAAAGCTGTAGAGATGAGTTTAGATAGGTACCTGAAGCCCTTGTCGTCTGTCCAAAGTGAGAGATGAAATGGTGTAAGAGAAAGAGCTGCAAAGGAACCTGTAGAGTAAAAAAGGAACGAAAGGACAGCCTGCTCCAAAAGATGGCACCTCTGTTATCCTTGCTACACCTGGTCATCTCACCCTGCCAATGTCAAAAACTGCTTCCATTCCGATGAGTAATTCCCTTTTCTTGTTTACAGACTGGAGCTCAACACCTGCAGTTGTTAACAACCTGTTAGCTGTTGCTACTCCTCCAAGGAGCCTTGCACCCTACTTTGGTTTGAGCAAGCTGGCTAGTGCTCTGACTGGGAAATGGAGGTGGTAGGAAATCTGTATGGCAAAGATCTGTAAGGCGTGCACAAAACTCCAGTTCTACATGCCATCCACACAGGCAAACTCTGAAAGAAAAGGAGCAACAAAAGAGAAACTGCAGCCTCATTTTTAATATGAACACCATCCTATTCTGTCATGTCTTGATAACCCTCAGTGATGAAGACAAAGTGCCCTGTCAGCGACATCAAGCTCAGAACATTCCTTGCACCACTGGCCACTCAATATATGGTGGGACTGGGCCCGAGGACCTCTGTTTCCTGTGATCTTATGCTCCAGCTGGAGATGCTAGGACCGTAAGAAGCATAAGTGACAAAACACTGTAAAAAATGGAGAGAAAACTGAACCACGGTGTATTTTCCAAGTTCCTACTCACCCAACCAAACATTTGCAAAACGCGAGTTATGGGTCCAAGCAAAACACCTGCTGCCCAAGAAATGTTGCATGACTAAGTAAGAAATTTGCCACATGCCCAGCCAGGTATAAATGATGCTTTTAGACACATGCACTCAAGTGTTTTCGGAGCCTGGACAGTAACATTTCCAAGCACTGTTGTCACAAACTTCCTCTTTAAATAAGAACTTTAATTTCATTGTTTTCCTAAAAAGTGGAAAGTGAAGTGCTTATTTAAGAGAACCAGCCATACACTGAGAAGTCTCACATTTTGGTGGAAGGAAATAAAGGAAAATTTCATTTGTGCAGCAGAAGACAATGGTCAGTTAAAAGCCTCTAAACAAGGCAGAGAAGCTACTGATAGAGTTCTCCTGCAGAGAGTGAAAAATGCTCCTATTCCTTTTGTGCAAATATGCTGGGCTCATGTTATCAAACACATGAATTCCTGTCCGCACTCCGTCCTGCACACGCTGCCATCAAAATAGCAGGGACAAAACTGGCCTCATTTCCTGGATATTTCATATAGACCTAAATGTTCTTAAGTCTGTTGTCAGGGAATATATTTTAAGGCTGCTATGCTCACATCTGATCTCCTACTCTAGGCTTTTAAGATATTAAACAGGCTTTACCCAATAAATCTCATGTTTTGTGCCTTGGAATCACATGGTAACTGAAATCACCAAGGGCTAAATCCTGCACCATTCCCATTCATTATATGCACGTCAGAGGGCCCAGGTCTAAAAAACAAAGTAAAAACTGAGCACCAACCTTCCCTACAGTCCTTCCCTCCCTGCGAGGAAGGCTAAAACAAAACAAACAAACAAAACACGCCAACAAACAAGCCACACACACCGAAAAATGCCAGTGGCAAGGTAGAGAAGCAGCTCTTACTGCTATCTCCAGCAATCCTGATCACTACTCCCATTCCAGCTTTGCGCCGCCTCTCTCTTGCTCCATAACAGCAGGATCAAAGCTGGAGGTCACAGTGGAGCACAGCTTTGGCATTGACCTTCTCACGCATCCCAGGCCAGTCTGAGGCCTACAGAAAATGGCACTCGCCACCCAAAACACGAGTGGGGTGCTTATCCCCGAGGCTCTTTCCTGTTGAGGGATATAATGTTTGGGTAGGATAAACAAAACAACTCAGAAGTCTTCCACAAAGGCTCACAGGACTCGATTTTCCTGCCACTCACACTGCTGCAAGGTTTGCTAAGCCAGAGTCACGGCAGCAAGCGTAAGCCCGTGGTACAACACAGAATGGTTACCACAAGAAAAACAAAAGCTCCTTGAAGTTCTCCCTACCTGAGCTGGAAGGCTCCCTAAGGGAGAAGCAGAGCAGGCAGCTGACAGGGCTGAACACCCCTCAAGGGAATAAGCCCCCCTGCCCTGCTTCAAGCCTGATGAAATACCCGGAGCCTACCAGACACAAACCCTACAGGATCTAATCTTTGATGGCTTACGATAGCACAAAGACAACATATAAACCCCACTGGAGAAACACTGTGGGAAATGCGCCAGCATTCCCTTTGGACATGAAGCCTTTTTTAGCCAAACCACTATGATTTTTTTTTTTAAGTGACTCATACAAATGGATTCTGGATGAAGGTTTAAAAATGGACTATTTTGTGTTCGGCTCCTAAGGTTCACCTCAAGGCACGTGAAAGAAAAAAATAGCAGTAAGAATATTAGCCTGGGCTTACATTCACCAACAGACACTAAATAAGGAGCAACTAAATTTGTAAGGCTTAGCTGAAGTTTCAACTCTCTAATTCTGAAAATGCAATTCCTCCTAAAGTTGGGCTGCACAAGGATCATAAAACTATAAAAAGATACTTTGTCCCTAAAGATTGCAAGAAGCTAATCATTAGCCACCCGTTTATAGTGTTTACCTTTTTATTACATTATTATGGTATTTTTCCTTCTCAAGGACCTACTCCTTATTTCTACCATATGGGGAACAAAAAAGACCCGCTGCCTCTAGGCAAAGTGTTTTTAAAGACAAAGACATTTGCCAAATTAAAAACAAACATCCAAACAAAGTGTACATAAATTTCTGTTCGACTACTGTTGGGCATCTGGAACGGCACCCATTTTCTTTGGAAAAAATTTCTTCCAGTTTTTTTTTTTTATATATACAAATGACAGTAAAATATGTACCCAGCAGCAAATTGAGGGAACTAAATTTAAAACGCGCTTTCAGACCACTCTTTCTTTTTCTTTTTTTTTTCTTTTTTTTTCTTTTTAACTTCTCCTTTCCAAGGCGAGAGGGCAGGAGGGAGCTTGTACCAACGTTCTGAAGTACTGTAAGTTCTTTTGCCTTTTAACAGAAATATGTAAACAAGGTGTATGACTGTAGGGTAATGTTCTAGTCACAAAGCATTCAAGAGCCAGACTGAAGCTATTTAAAGAATGGAGTATTCAATTCCTGAGGCCAGATGCTAGTATAAATATGAAACTATGTTCACACTGCCGATTAAATTATTTTTAGTTTCTGCATTTGAACTGCCAAAATTATTCGGGCTGGCTTTTTGGTTTGGGGTTTTTTGTTTGCTTTTTTGTTTTGGTTGGTTTGTTTGTGACTGTAGCATGGGGCCACATTTTTATGTATCTGAACAAGACAATTAAAAACACAAGTGCAAGAGGACTTTTTCAGCTCTTTTCTCTGTGCAACAAAATTAGAAGTGCATAGTGACAAGCACAGCCACAAGTAAGGGTCATTCTGGGAGTAAGAAAACTAAAAATAAATACGGAGCTGAAGCATTCAAAATTCTTGCAACAGATTTTTATAGTACCTTATCATTTAATTTTCATCCCACAAAGCTTTTAATCTGGAAATACTCGGTGTGAAAGAAAAGTGGAGACTGTGGTTATAAAATAATTAGAGCCAAGCATGCATTAAGATTGCATTACACCATCTACTGGGTTTGCCACAAGTGCTCACACGAGTATTGCTAAGAATATCAAGCTGAAGTCACTAGTAACTAACTAAAACAAATAATCGATAATCCCATGACCTTGCAATGGCAAAACCATGCACGAATTCAAGAGAGAAAGATGGTGAAATACACTGGCAGTGTTAGAAGGAAATTCAGGCTCGGTGACCAGCTATGTGAGGATCTATCACAGACGCACACTAAAGCCTACAAGAAACCCACAAGGCTGCCAAAGACCCCCTCTTGCTCATGGCCTGTTGTTATTTTTTGGGTCCTGTAATTATCTTCTCTTTGCTTCATCAGCTGACAAAGATGGAAGGTCCAGAATGTATCTTAAGGACATGATTCATCTGCTGCTCTCCGGGAGTTCAGTTTCCCAAGTCACAAAAAGTAAAACAGGAACCGCGTAGAGGGACGTCAACCAAGCCATCAAACCTTCCCACTGCAAATACCACAGAAGTCCTAGAAGGCCTGGATGGACAGCCAGGAGTGTAAACCTGCCAGAAGGATGAGCAGAAAGCTCGCAGCTTGGTCAGTCGTGAGACCTCCTGCAACACTAAGGAATGTGGAATTACTGAGCAGACTTGCTCTGCACCACGCTGAACACGCATATTTTGCCCATGACTTAGAAGAAGGCTGAGGCCAGCAACACCGTGCAGCTGGCTGGGGGGAAGATGCTAGGAGGGGAAGGGGTCCTGCAGTGCCGAGGCTGTAACCCACCTAATATTGAGATGTGTGAATCGACACGAAGTACCTGTGGAGATGTTGTCACTGCCCCGATTCAGGAAGGCAGGGGACACCAGGCTTAATTACAAGCAGGTGATGTGGGACATGCTGAAAGCTGAACATGCTCTTGAATATCACATCAGGTTTAGCCCCGGTTCCTAATTAACTGTTCTTATCAGGCACGGATCCGGTATCACAACAGCAGAGCCTCCTTTCGGTGGACAGGCTGACAGCCCCAGCCTTCCCTGGATATTTACAACATGCTTTTAAAATGCATTAGCCTGCGCTTTAAATAAACCTGGGACCGGAACATCTGGGCTTTGGCTGTTTTGTTTCTTAGTAATACAAAGTGGGGAAAAAAAAAATCATAAAAATGATGCAGCTGTGGATAAAAATGTTCAGGAACACAGCAGCTACCTTGTCATCCTTTACCTCTTTCCCCTTCACTTAGCCTCATTCACAGGAGCAGAACAGGACATAGGGGAACTTGGAGAGCAAGAGGGAACCTTTCCCACCTTTTCCTTAAAATTAGATTTTTCACTTTGTTATAGGATCCTTGAGTCGTACAACACGTGGAGGTCTATTCCACTCATGACACACATGCCTAACTGCCCTTGGCACTAGTGGGAATGACGAACGTGTTGTGAGAGAACTGCCCCCTAAACCTGCAGGAGTGTGAACGAGGTTGTAAATATTATCTCAAGGTTCTGGTAACATTAGAAACCAGCCTAGCGAATTTCTCCGGGTTTATTATGATATCACCAAATCCCCTCTATGTATTTATAGCCTTGTAATTCACAATTATTCTGGGTCCATAAATGTTTTTGGCATCTGAATGTAGAACCGAGACTATTATTTCACATATTATGGTACTGTCTGCGAATGCTAAATTTATTCCAGCAGAGACTCATAGAGTTCATTCATCAGATATTTTATGCTACTGTTCTTTTAATGATTCATTTATCCTTAGTAATATTTGTATTCTGAAGTGTGGTGTCTCCAGCCGACAGCACAATGTTCTGCTGAATTATCTTTTTCTTTCACAGCATAACAAAGTAGAGCACAGTCAAATTGAAGATGGCCTTTAGTACACTGTCAGAACAATACTGCTTACCAAGCATATCCAGACACATCTCTCAAACCACATGTAATGCTCAGGCTGCCAACATGCTCATAAAGTCATTAACCGGCATCTTAAAATGAGGGTGTGATACATGTATTTAAATGTTCAGGAAAATCAAATGCGTGCTCTTCTAGAAGCTTATTTTGAATTTCAGCTCCTACATGCATCAATTATGCAGCAGATGTAAAAATTCACATTGATTTTTCACAAGCTGCTAAAATACACTCCTGCTAAAATAATACACATTATCTATCGCTAACAAAAGCTTCTTTATGGCGTTTACTGTTTGTCCTTCACAATGTAACAGCACAAGAGAGACCTGAGCTGAAGGTTTATGGGTCTGAGGATTCATTTTTACAAGCAAATTATTATTAGCAGTAAAATGAAGAAGGAACTTATTTTACAGGGTACAGATTTTACTAAATGAAGTAAATAAAGGTTATGCCACAATGGTCTGCAGTACAAAACCTACCCAGTGACTTCTGAATCATGCTGTTAGGTTTTTTAAATATACACCTTCTCTATCACCCACTCCCACAAACTGCACTCCGGTTTATACACGTACTGGGTTTAACCATTCCCTTCCCAGACACCCTCCTCTATCAATGGTCTCCTCATACAAGGATCACCAAGCCACCAAAGAGAAGCATGAACCAAATTAACTGATTAAGCAGTCAGAATATTGATACCAAAAGACTTAAAGCTCAGTTTAACAAAGGCACGGATGCCAGAACCACAGTCTTCTCCTGAGTGCCCATCAGATGCACAAAGGATGCTTCCCTGACAAACTCCCATGGCACAAGATGGGTCATCTATAAGAAGATGAATATTGTATCTCAGAGAACAAGCTCTGCAAGAAATCACAGGCAGTCAGAACTGGCCTAAGATATTTTGGAAGACAGACAATGACAGGCCAGGCATGTCACATTGTGCCTGTAATCAAAAGGCACTCCTGGGTGTGGGAGTAACGAAGAGCAACTTGGAAGAGGAACTTGGAAGGAAGGTGGTGAGTAAGTCAAGTATGGCTTTTCTCCTCCCCCCTGGAAGGGAACTTACACACAGATCTGGCCGTGGTGTCAACAGCACCCACAGAAAAGCCTGAGCATTTCAGCACAGCAGTGCAGGTCACAAGCCAGATTAATTCATGAGCTGACACACAGGCAGCTTCAGCTTGATTAACAGAGCGCTCGGAGTCAAAGATGACCAAAGGACTCCAAGCCCTGGACTCTGGCAGTGCAGAATTACAGCATAGGAAAGCAGCCAGGCAGGAAAAGGAGGACATCCTCGGGGCCCACCCAACTATACCACAAAGTTATATAGGTGCTCAGCTTACAGATCTCAGTACTCAGCCAATTTTTGTCTGGCTGTGCGGAAAGGATACAAGTCAGGAGAAAGGCATCAATGATCTACGAGGGACCAACAGCTCTAACCAGCAACCATGGCACACAGAGGAGACCACTGATCACCTCCCTCCCCAGTCCTGGGCAGGGGAAGCGCTGGGACAAAAAACAATAGACATCCCAAACTGGGTCTCCCCTGGGACCCAGAAACAATATGGGCAGGGACGGAAACTAGAGGGAAAGCTGGGGAAAAAAAACCCAGCACCCTCTAAATGCAAAAGATTAAAAAGGAAAGAAAAAAAAAGGAGGGAAAAAAAAAGGCAGACATTGAGATAAAGTCAGATTCAGAGCACAGCAGCACTGCACCAGGAGGCACACGTTTCCAGTTACTGGAACAAAACCTCGTGGTCAGTAAGAATTAAATGCAAGATCCAACAGTGACTAGAAGGGAAAAAATCCTGGAGAGCAGACACATGTGGGTTATTACACAGCCTGGCAAGGTCAATCTCAGTGCTAAAAACAGACAAAAATAAAAAAAGCCGTCAAACATTTTTAAAGGGACACTGTCCCACACTGGCCGCTTGGACACCATCTGTGTCTGAACAGTCCTTATTTTTTATCTACTTATTTTGTAATTATGTAGGCTACTCCTCTTCACACCAGAGCCTGCAACAAAACTCTTCTTGACGGTGCAAACTGCTGCAACTTCAGCTTTAGGAGAATGCTGTGGGGCAGTTCCTTCCAGCTACACGAGGCACTAAAATTTAACTCTTCCTCCCCTCTTTCTGTAGCAGCGATTCCTTCCCTGATGCTTCTGAACGGACCCGAATTGCAATTGCAAATGGCTTGTGCTCTACACCAATGCCAAAGTGCCCTGGTAATTGAAAAGGCTGACACAGTGACAACTGCCATCAGCACAGTTCTGATAATCAGGTTAGCTTGCTCCTGCTGTAGGAACTGGGGGACAGGCTCTGAGATTTAGGGGCTACCTAGAGAGAAGTGAGGCGGGCTTTCCGTTTACATTTGTTGTCAGAACTTCCACATTTCAAAGAACAAAATGCCCACCTCTTCAATTCCTGGGGTCAACACTACCACCTCCCTTTAGGAGAGCTGACAGGTGGGTCAAAGTTTGAGAAGCAATCCAAATTTTATCTCTTTGACAAGGTACGCTTGGAGTTTGAGATGTGTGAGGTTCAAACTCCTTTCAAGAGCCACAAACATGAGGCTCAACACAATCCAGTGGTGAATAAAAGGGCTTCCATAACTAGTGCTGTATATTAAAATGTTTCTGTCACCCCCATATGCTTCCTCTGTAATGAAGTAGGCTGTCCCCAGAGAAAGGAAGAAATTAACAGCACTTAAATCATCCCGGCGTTGCTCAGGCAAACACGTGGCCTTGGGAAGGACCAGGTGGCTACAGAAAACCTCTCAAGGACCCCACCAACCTTCCCCCTGTGAGGCTGGAGGAGATGCAGAGGAGAGCAGCAGTGGCTCGAGAGAGGGGAAAGGGAGAAGGGGGAGCCCCAGAATGCTACTGAAGATAGTGCTGCCTCCAGGAGAAACCACGTCATTGTGCCAGGATTATTGGGGGTACGCCACACCTAACAATGGCATCACCTTTCAGTACATAACAGGCAGCCAGCAACTGAAGCCAACAAGCCAACAAGTATTAGCTATCTTAATCCAACCGCTTGACAAGTAATACAATAAACATTTACCTTGCCCTCTTCACACAGGAACAGACAAAACTGTCCCAGCTGCTCGACATCTCAGGTTATCTCCAATCCCAAACACGTTAAGGCAGCAATTGGATGTTAGGATGAAGTTCATCACCATGAGGGTGGGGAGACACTGGAACGGGTTGCCCACAGAGGTGGTGGAGGCCCCGTCCCTGGAAGTTTTTAAGCCCAGGCTGGATGGGGCTCCGAACAACCTGCTCTAGTTGGAGGTGTCCCTGCCCATGGCAGGGGGGTTGGGACTGGATGATCTTTAAGGTCCCTTCCAACCCTGACGACTCTCTGATTCTATGAATTAATCCAAAAGAAGATGTCCAACCAAAGGAAACTTTCCTGCTCCCTGGCCCCTCCGAACAGCAATCCTGCCAACACAGCTCTGCAGCCCACCCGGGCTCTCATTCCTCTGCAGCGGTGCAAAAACACAGGAGAAAATGCCAGGCCACAGTCTTTTTTCCCCCAAGGGAGTCATCCTCCTCCATGCAGGCTCCGTGGAGCACAGCAGACAAGTCATGTAATAGCCTCATCTACACCAAAAGAGCTGTGTCAATTGGGCTGGTTAAAATGAGTTAGAGAGATCACTCCAACCCCTGAGACAAAAAACAACACAGAGTGCACAAGGGCAGGGAGGGGAAAATGGGATAATGGGACACTTACAGGAGCTTTATCAAGCTCAAAATGGTGTTCAGCTGGGACATGGGGACAAGAAGGCATGGGGAAAGAGGCAAAGAGAGCAGACAAACAGGGAAGGAGGGGAGGGGAAGAGAGCTAGAGACATGACTTAGGCAGAAAGTATCCAAAGTAGCTGTACTTTGAATAGCTAACAATTAGTTGGTCAGAAAATTATTGCATAAGTTAAGCCAGGCGGGCCTGAATTCAGCAGCACATGACAAACAATGAAAAAGGAGAGCTGGCGTCAGTTCAGAAGTCACCCCAAGTGCCTGAGCACGCTACGGCTGCAGATGATCACTTTTGATAATAGACAACGTGACGACTTGACAATCTTCACATGGAGAAGACACTGCCTCTTGGAAGGCTACTGGCAAGTGCAATTAGAGGGACCATGCAACAGCCTGGCACCCACTGGTGCTGGGCACCGTGACTGGCTGGGCAACTTCCTGCAGGACAGCTCATCCCCCCTCTGTTTTTCCTTCCCAACTCCCTGCAATCTGCCATGGATTGGCCAATTTATATGGGAACACGAGGTGCGACGATGAGCTGGGTTCTCCTGGGTGAAGCTGTGCAAATTATGAGATGGGTAAGGAAGAGAAGGAAATAAGAGGGTGAGCCTGTCATGCTGCATCCAGCCCCTGCTCAGTGAGCTCTGCTGGAGGGTTCAGAAGAGCTATGTAGGGAACAGGTGCTGGAAGACCACCTATGAACAATAAGCAGCACTCAATTTTCCTGGATTTCACAAAGATCCTGACTCTACACCCCCAAAGGCATGACTCTACCCCCCAAAGCAATGAGGGACAAGACAGGACTGATGGCTACACTTTCCTTGTTTGGGTCCACAGAGGGGGAACCCAAACAAGCAGTAACTGTGGCAAAACCCCCTTCAAGTAAGCACCAGAACTTGCTCAATCCCATTACTAACGCTGCCAGTGCAGGAGTGGGAGTGCCCACCACACAGCAACCTCAACCATCCAGTTTGGCATGACAACGACTCCTGAAGGACAGATAAAATGAGTGGCCACAACAGTCTGGGGGACAAACCCAGACCTCTGCCCTGACAGACCCGTGAGCCAGAGGGATGCAGAGTGCCCAGCGAGGCATCAGCTGCCCCATGCCCCAGCCCAGTGCAGGCACTGGGGCCATTTGTTCCTTGGCTAAACCCAGCAGAGACGGGGAGCGCTAAATTCAGTCATTTTCCCCTCAGTCTCTTCTCTCCATTTCAGATCTGACTCCTCTATCTTTTATTTCTTTTTCTAAAGACACATTTAGAGATGAAACCATTCATAACTGCCTATCCACAGACAGTTTGTGGCAGCATAATTGACAATGAGTCTGCTGCAAAAATGCTGTTTTAATAACCTTGGCCTAAAATACATTCTGTTGTATGCCTCAAAGGGTTTCAATAAAAAAATCAACCTGTAGAGACATATTTTCTTGGCTTAAACAACAATCCAAAGCATATAAATGTAGTCCAACTATAATGACATATTTATAGGCCAATAAAGCTTACACTGCAGCTTTCATACTTCACTTAAAAGAAGTCTGTAAGAAGCAGTGTTATATAAAATAATTTGAATTTTTTTTTCGAACTATAGCCCAAGGAATACAAATATGCAACTTTACCATATTTAACCGAGACTGTTTACATTGCTTAGTTGCTAAAAATTTTGTAAAATGAAATAATTCCTCATTTGGTGACTTCCCACTGGTTTACCAAATATGGGTACACGAGTCCATTTATTACAAAGAAAAAATCCCCTAAATAATTCTGAAGACAAAAATAAACAACTAGCGGCCTTAGTAGTGAATGATTTAATCAGACCAATTCTTCTGGAAAAACAGGTTCTCATGTTCATTATGAATAATACATTCCTGAGCAACTCTATTTTTATATGCTGCATTGTTGTTATTCTTTATTTTTCTCAACATTTGAAAGAAATATTCAGAAAGCTATAAATAGTGGTAAGATGTAAACTGCTAGCATTCAGTATTGACATATTTGTAGAAAGGGATGGAATGTATAACACAAATATCTCAACAGGCAGAAAGAAATAATTCTCCAGAATCGTTTTTCAGGCTGAAATCCTGAATCTCACAAAAAATAATAATAATAAAAAATAATAAAAAAAAAAAAAGCCATTGCTAGATCTGTTATTTAATACAGTCCTAAGGAAAGGTTCTGCATAATTCACTAGTGATAAAAGCAATGGTGTTTTACAGAAATAAAACCAGTTTCTGCAGGAAAGAAAGGCAAAGAGAAATGAAAAAAAGAAGAGAAGAAATAAGAGAAAAGAGACTGGAGGACAAAAAGGGAAGGAAAGAGAATAAGAGAAGAGGGGGGGATAAATAAATAAATAAATACATAACCCAAATAAAGAGACAGAACTACCAAATTTGAATCAGGGTCAACTTTCAGCTAGAGGTGCATGGTTCCTCCAGGCTGTGGATGAACCAAATGCTGCCTTATTTTGGCCCAGCAAGTGCCACGGAGCGTACGGCACGGGGTAGGCACCGCTCTGCCTGCCTATTGTTTAAATAATATTGTTTTAATTTAAGGGTATAAATCCCTGTTACCTTCTACAGCTCAGCTGAAAACCATCTAGTCGGGAAAATTTCAGAATCTACTCACTGTTCTGGGATTTTTCTGTGATGGAAACATGCCATTACACAGGAAAAAAAGGGTCCAGATGATCACCTTGTTTATCTCGGCTTTTTCAGCGCCTTGTTCAGCAATTTCCTCATCTATGGCCAGGGTTAAACATGGGCATCACTGCAGACTCGTGCGTGGCCACCAGACTAGCACACAAAAGGATTTCTTCCCTTCAGATCCAAGCTCTGCACAAAGCAGTCTGCCCCATCACAGCCACCCCACTCTGCCCAGTGGGGAAGCCTGCCGTGAAACATCCAACATCCCCATGGGCGCAGCACTAAGTACCTGACTTGGAGAGGAACCACGCTGCAGAGGTGGGAAGTGATGAATGAGCAGAAGATCATCTCTCCATTTGGGCTCTCTCGTGCTGGTGCTCTCACCAGAGAGACCTTTGCATGACAGTGCACCACGCTCCCTCCCAGTTTACAACCCTGATTTAAGAGGAAAAAATACCCCATCCCACTGTGCTGGAGACCTACCACAGAAGTTATTGCTAATAAATCCTTGCTGAGCGTTGCTCTGGTGGCAAGATGCTGAGTATGGGGAAAGGTCTGTGGGCACACATTGTAGCAGGCAGCAAACCTTCCATTCTGACAGCACTGGCAGCTCACATCTTTATGCCCTGGACACTGCACATCATGCTACTGCCATTGCCTGCAGCTATGGAGATGACAGTTCCCAGAGTAAAGTGTCAACCTTCACCAACCACTCAAACTGAGAAAAGTAAACCTTCTTCATACAGTGGGTGTTAAACCTCCATCCCATAGGTAGGCCAAACATCAGAGCTCATGGGTTGCACATAACCAAACAGGGCTCTTTCACAAGCAATGAAGATCACCCTTCTTCTGAGTTTTACTCACATCCAGGACAAAATATGTTTAAATTCTCAAGTCTTTCAAATAGCAAGAAAATCACCTTACTGCTAGATTTAAGAAACAACTTTGATTGCCTCTCATGGGCTAGGTATCAACATGCCTCATCAGCTGTAGGTCTCCTTGAACTTTTGGTTTCACTGCCACCATTGAGTCACAATGAAGAGAAAGGCAATAACCAAACATTAGTTAAAATACCCTTTGCTACTGAGAAAAGAACCAAAACCTAACAGTAAAGCCAGAGCCACCAACTGAAAATGAACAACATCAGAGTGTGGGTTATCAAAATTATACCATATAGTTTGCATTCCATAAGCATTTTCAGTATAACCCTTACTTTCAAAGTCTTAACATGCAACTATAAGCTTTAGGCTTAAAAATAATTTTCTGTGGCTCCTAGGGTAGATAACAGCAATTTCATAACTCACCACGAGGGGTTTTTTCATTTGTTAAAAACAAAAACGAGAAAATGTTAATACACAACAGTTGCCTGACAAACGTTAAGGTTCTGACACAACACGCGAATGCAAATAAATGTAGCGCGTAGAGAAGATGCTGGGGCAACAGCAGGGAAAATTACTGCATGTAATTATGAACCAGAAGAAACCACACAGAAAAGCAAAGGAAAAGAGAAAGAATTGCACGGTTTGTTGTTTTGGTTTGGTTTTTTTTGTTTTGTTTTCCTGGAAATATAATGAAAAACAAGATCAATTTCCAATTGCACCTTCTAACCTCCGTATCTAGTGGTGAAATGCAAGACTGACAAAATCACCATTTGATAAGATCAGAAAAAGGAGATGCAGAAGTTAAATCTTCCAAGACAGACCTTCAGCTTAGCGTAACCGGGCTTCAATGCCAACAGAGTCATGCCCTTTTAAAACCGATCTCAGCCCCACATCTCTTTTTCATGTAGGTACAAAAGCATCTCTTCATAGGCATTGGCCTCATTTCTTACCTTTCCACCCACTATGGCCTAGGCTTGGTGCTCTTCTAACTTGAAACAACTGTTAAAAGCTTGGTCCAACATAGAAGGTCCCTGGCATGCACTTCAAAGCGCTGTCCCTGACAGCTGTTACACATCCAAGATCCCAATGCCACAGCCAGGCATGTGTAACAACAGGAGACCCATCTCACTTGGACCTTGGGCACCCACCACGGATCGAAGCAGCCTGAGCTGCAAGCCTGTCTGCAACAATCCAAAGCTGCAGAGCTACTGCTTCCCTCCCTAAACCAGACAGGGCAAGAAAGCACAGGTCTACCTGGAAAGAACAGGGGGGTGCTCGCAGATTCCTGTGCTGTGCAGCAACATAAAGCTCACAAGGAAATGACACAGAAGCCTATGGAAGGGACATCTCCCCGCTGAACGAAGACACAAAGCTGACCACACACGTGGAGATGGGACAAGCACCAGAGACACGTCTACGGAGCAGCCAGGTACCACAGTTACCCCACACTGATCTCGAAGGAGCCGACGATGAGCTCACCACCACCACCCATCCTGCTCGGGTGCCTCATCACCACACCTCTACCCGAAGCGAGGCACAGACATACCTCGGGAACTGGTGACAGCTTGGCACGACTGGGCTCAGCCGTTTCATAAAGACACCCACCCACGGGCTGCTCCCCAGGGGAGAAAGGAAGGGATACTCACCAAGATCAGCCTTCTCCTTCAGGATGTCTTTGAAGTTCAAGCCGCTGTTGAGCGTGGATTGTCTGTATCTTGTCAAGGCCTCCTTTTGCCCATTCTTCCCCACATCCATCAGCTTGACAGGCTCAGCCCGGAAACCACACTTCCACTTGGAGAAATCGGACTGTGCCCATTTTGCCAAGTCCTCAAGCTTCACAGTAACTTTCTCTGAAACAGCAATAACTTCATCCTGCAAGAAGCGGTCAGAGGAGAACACAATGCGTCACGCGGGGCTCCACGGTGACCAGCAAACCCATAATGCTACCCATCCACAGCCCATTAGAAAAGCCCATCTTTGCTGTTGGCAGATTCATTTTTCTGTACTACAGAACCCCTAGCATTTAATTTCTTCCTCCTGCCACCTTAAACAGAAACATTAGTTGTTTACTCAAAGCAAATACACATGATCTAAAGACAACTTCCAAGACCGGGGCAATGATCCTAAAAAGCATTTGAAATGAAGGTTGCCAAATCCCATTCTGTATAACCCAAAGCCTCGAGGGAAAGTTTGTTTTTTAGGTGCAATTAGCTGCAAATGTAAAAATTCATGGCTGGATGACTAATGGTTATAGCTAGTCCTGAAATAAATGGACTAAGTAAATCTCAAATTCTTGGAACTCTGACTCACCAGAAAATTCCTGTGTTTATGGTACATTTTCCCTTGGCTTATAGACAAATATTGAATTTAACTTTTGTCCTAAAAATTAAATAAAACTGTGATGTAATCCCAAAAGAAATACTACATAAATGTTATGTGCTTCCCACCAGAAGAAACTTGCACATTCTCATGTTTCTTAAAACCTTTTGCAAGATCTGAACTGTAATTTTTTTCCCCCCTTCTTAAACATACACTCTAAGAAAAGCACTTAAACTTAGTTTAGCCTCCAGAACATATACACGAATTAAACGGCTTTAATTGCTGAATTTTATCCTTCCAGGAAACAATCAACTCCTCTCAGTCACGATGAATAAGCAGAATGTTTTATAGCTGACTCCAGTGAGCAAGGGCTCATGAAAGCTTCAATAAAATAAACAAACAAACATACACAGGTATCCAGCAGGATTTAGTTAAAACAGCAGAAATAATTCATGCTGTAATGAGAGCTGGCTGCACACTCACACCCTGCACACTGCACATTTCTAGCGCTAAGTAAGGTTACAGGTTCTTGAAATAAATAAACCAGAATCCATTTTTTCTCTCAAAAACCCCCAAGTATTTGCAAAGGGGAAAGAAATTCGTCGAGTTATCAAACGAAGAGGAAAGCACAATTGATTCTGTGGGGTTTTGTTTTCTTTCCACTGAACATTCCTCAGGAAATAAAATACTTCTCAATAGGGAGGAAAAAGGAAAAAAAAAGCTTTATTTTGATAAGTTACACACAATACCAAATCTGAAGTATCTCTAGTAAAAAAGGAGACCTGATATTCTCCTCTCCCTTATATAACACAAGATCGTTTTATAAGCAGGCACCTTCATTACATTCAGTGCAATAACAAATATTTGGTTAGAAATGACCTGCATGCTTATACGCTAAGTAAGCTTGTAGTAAAAACCCCTGCCTTTATCACTGCACAGCGTAAGAGCTTCCACCGAATAACAAACAAGAACAGTGATGTTTTAAATCTCTGTTTATGACAACCGCCCCTACTCTGTAAACAAGCGCTGGGTACCGCAAAGTACAATTTCAATGGATGGTTTCACCCAATTTCACTACACCAGCCACTTGAAATAAAAAAGCTGTACTTGCTATGCTTTTTATAGCTGTTACATGGTGATTATTAAATGTCAGGATGGAAAAAAACCCAACACACATACACACACATAAATATATATATCAGCCTGCCTGCAGACAGGCTCAGCAATTTCTGGATGAAGTCCTGTTTTGGGATGTTGAATATTATCACCAGCTACTACACCATTTCTAATACTCAACACTAGAGAAATCTATTTAGTAGCAATTGAAAAAAAAATAAACAACAAAAAAAACCCCAAAACCCAACAACCCTTGGAGATCAGACATGGCTTTGGTTATAACATTATTTTCCAAATAACTCTCATGATCAAATGATTATGATTTCAAATACTAGTTTCTTCATATCCTTTCCAAGAACTGGTATGACTAATTTTGGCTGGCATACAAAGTAAGCTGAGCAGACAATTTATTAACCAAAAGAAAAGTACAATCGCTATTACATCATCAATGAATAAACTTGTTTTTGAGAATACAACCTTCGCACACATGCACATGATGTGTACACAGGGAAAAAAAAAAGAAAAAAAAAGAAAAAAAGAAACCCTACTGTAACAAGGGTGAAGCCATGGCCGTGAAAATATGTGGTGTGGTGTTCAGGAGCCCCACGGTGTTGTGAGGGGCCAGAAAAAATTACTCTCTGTACTTCAGGGCCTGTCTCAGGTCACCCTGCCCTACACACAGCAGGAATGAATAGACCTGCTCTCTTACTACTACTCATTTTTTGTGCTCTTGCTCATACTTTGCCCAATTCAGAGTTGACTGGCCACGTTCTCCCTCCATCCCCACACACCACAGAGGTCAGAGGTCAGACTCCAGTCCTCCTCCAATCTTATCAGCAAGGGACTACAGCTCCTGAGACACTTTCACCCCAGCGCCTCATCGTACAAACCACTGTCACCCAGCAAAGCACAGCAGGTAGCTGCAGCACACCCCGAGGAGCCTGAGCCACGGCTGGTGTCCAGAGAGGCCTGCTGACACACGAGGTCATCTGCCCCAGTGCCACCCAAGCAGAGGTCACCAACCACTCCATCAGCTCTCTGATTTTCAGTGCCTCTTGCCAAGCTTTCACACATCCTTAAGCAACCTTTCCAAGCACTAAGACCCAAACTATGTGCTGTGGGGTTTTTTAAATTATTTTTTTGCTTTTTAGCAGCAGGTGACAAAAGGGTCCCTTCTCTGTCTTTCTGAAGCAAAGAGGTCTCACAGCCCTGCGTTGCAACTGAAGGTGCTTTGGGACCTGCAGGGCTCTCTCTGCCAGGCAGAGGAGCCCCCCTAGCCGTTCGCTATCGACTGCCGCAGCCCTTCAAGAGAAACCCTTTCAACGAGATGACAAAGGAATACAGATGTTGAATAAATAAAAACCAGGTACACAGTGACACATGACTAACAAACCTTTAGAAGATTAAAGAAATCTGCTGTATAACCTTCATGTCATTCATAATTATATCTCGGTGTAAACATGAAAAACCACCCACGTCGCATACAGTGCATATATATATCTATACAAAAATCAACTCGTCGTGTATTAGCTCTGCTCTGATATGTTTATGAGGTCTCCATTGCGTGGTTAAGTCTTTAATTGCAATTTTTTTCCTGCTACAGCGAGACGAGGTTTGCAGGAGGAAAGAGCCAGCGCCAATTGCAGCTCTGCTCTGGAATGAGGTTTATCTCGCATGGGCCTTTTTGGACACTGACCTACCAATGGCAATGCTTTTCCCAGCCACAGAGATGTCGAATTCTCAAAATAAGCACCAACTATAAAAAGAGGCACTTTTTCTTCTGGTGCTATAAAAGTGGGTATCTAGTCAGACTATAATTTTAGCAGGTCTTGCAAGACTCCTGAAGGCAGTACGATTCTCTCACCTATCGAGTGAGAAATGGGGAGATTGGTAAAATAGACACTGATACAAACCCTTCTCACCCCTCTCTTGCCTTTTTTTGGTTTTTAGAGCCTATCAGATTTGCCTTTTCAGAGGAGTGGTCCAGGGAGAAGGGGACAGTATCTTTTCCAGAGCCATTATGCTTAAATATTATGTCACTGTTGTCTAAGCAACCATCGCAGCCTCCCAAAAGCAGAGATGCTGTATTGCCTGACTCAGCAGATGGTTGAAATACTTACATTCAGGGAAAGAGGTCAGGTAGTTATAATAGTTTAAAGCAGATAATTATTTTTTAGAAGAAATATTAACTCTTACAAGGCAGGGAGTCACAGGGCAGCACGGGGAGGTCATACATCTTGACTGCACTCCCGCATACGGTACGTCCCAACTCCTCACTCACTGCCAATAACTAGGAAAGATTTATACATTAAAGATGCCGAGGCAGCCCTAAAAGAATTACGGCAACTGAGATATCTCAAAATTTTGACATGCTGAGACTGTTTTCACTCCAGTGCTTCCAGAGGTCATTTAAGGAATTCTGGAGGGCACGAGCGAGTTGAACACCTGCTTGGCTGTCTCCTAACATCAAATACGTGGCCTAGAGAGAGAAAGGAGATGTCCTGCAAAAACTCTCATTGATAATGATGGGAGGCACTGGGTGTTGTTTATCTGATTGGTTATGATTTGCATTAGAAAACATCTTCAAGGCTTTTTCCTGAAACCTTTGGCACGGTAGAGAGCTGGGGATGCTATTTTACAACGCAGTACACTGCTGACGAAAACACGTTCATCCACAGGAGCAAAAAATACAGTGTGACTCTCAGGGCCTGCCCTCACTGAGGATAATAGAACTGCACACTTCATTGGGCCATAAAGGCCTCTATTATTCTGGCCTTTTTTTTCATCCCACGTATCTTTTAAGGTTGCATTTTGTGGTGTTTTTCTGCAATTTGGGTGAAAAGGGACTTCCTGTACCTCGCACCACAAGGCAGTTCTTGCGTGGGGATTCCAATCGCCTGCTCTCGATGCCTTTGAGGAGCAGCGGGTTGTGTTGCAAAGGTGAAGAAAGGAAGAAAAGGGCTTTACTGCCAAAAAGCACCTCTCCTGTAGCCGGGTATTTACCTGGGTGTTCGAGGCAAGTATGGTCACCCTCACTTGACAGCACAGCTGAACTGAAAGGCTGTTAGCAGAGTCTGTAATTCAGAGAGCTTCTCTGCCATACAGATGCTACCAGGGCTTTGGGACAGTGGTAGGAACCAGGACACCAAAAGCCACAGAGGAGCCTGAACACAAGTCCTATCCTACCAGCAGCACTTCACCCAAGCTTTCTTCCAGGGACCATATTCAGCCCTAGAGTGGCAGAGAACATCTGTACAGGACTGCTTTGATCTCAGACACTTTGTCCAGAGAAAGAAGGTCCTGTCCACCCGCTGTACACTACAGGTATACATTTGGGTTTTTAAGACTGCGGGATCACAGATTAACTAAAAAAAGACCTGTGGCTGCCTCACAGGAAAAGTCTGACTCTGGGAAGTGCCCTGTTCAGCCTCCCTCGTGTACCAGAAACACAAAGGACTCCCATGCCACCCACTCCCTTACTACACGCTGCTCTTCCAGTACATAAGCAGGCTCAGGCATGGAGAGCTGGGGCACAGCTCTGCCAGGCAGGAACCGCTGCTCCTGTTTTGCCCATGGAATCCTCACAAGAGGCTCCAGCACCTGGCACAGGCAAGGGCAGCTTTCCTTTCCCCTTTCCCTGCCCCAACTGCCTCATTTGGTGCCATCTCCTCATGCACCCCCTAGCCCAGGGCAGACAGAGGTGGCCCAAAGGATGTGTGGAGCAGAACCAACTGCTGGGGTTGGAGCCTGCAACGCTTGCTGGAGACATCAGTGTGTGGGGACCTGCAAAGACCAGCACTCTGAACCTACCGGGAGAGCCCTGATCATGGAAACACACAGCCCAGGAGTTTACCTGGCACTCAGGAGAATTCTTAAAGAGTCCAAAGCAGAACCTTTCATCTGCTAATTCTCTGCTAATTACTTTAAAGGTCTATAATGATCTCGTTAAATTCAGGTGACAGGTATTTCCCCAGCCTAAGCACAGGCACACACGGCTGTCTTGAAACCCATGCTGACAGAGCACGCTACATCCCACCGTGTTCATCCCGCCTGCCAAGCTCCAAAAACCCAGAGGAGGCGGCCAAGATAAAGGACACAGGTGACACAGGTGAAGTCCTGTGGTGTTCACCATCCCTTGTACCAGCCAGCAGTTTTCCAGCCGTGCCTCGCTGTGGCTAAAGTGACACATGCAGGATACCCTGGGGCAGGGCAGCGGGACCTTGGTGAGGGATGCTCTGTGGGATGCTGACCCTCCTGGGCCAGAAGTGGTGGTGGTGGGGAGATGGAGAGCACACAGGATGGCTGTGAGCAGCTAGGCTTGACATTTCTTCTGCAAACTTTCTCCTTCATTTCTGGGGTGGTTTTTTGTTTTTTTTTTTTCTCCCTCCTCCCAACTCAGAGCAGAAGTTCAAATTGAATTTATATCTGTCACTGCAGATATAAGTTCTGACCAAAGAGAAAATAGGCTTCAGTCAAAATGTTTTCCCGTCAGATAGCTCACAGAACTTGAAGAGCTGTTTTAGTTTAAGCAAGTTGACAAGCAATTCATTCCTAATTTTGCCTACTACAGTTACAGTACGAAAAGCTTTCCTCGTAGATTACATAATTATATTTTTCTTAACAAGGAGTACATTGCATTAGCAGGTTTAAATTATGCAAGCTTATTCTTTTGTCTTTTGTTATATTGTGTTCTATTGTGCTGGTGAAACAATATGTGCTTTAATTAGCAAATATCTGTAAATAATTTACTTGCTTTTCATACAGCAGAACAATGGAGCCAATTTTCACATACATCCACTGAGCATGTCTAGGGGGTTTCTTGCCAGAACCTTCCATTGTTCAGTATCTATCAATCTGCCCATCATTAGCAGCTAACGTACAACAACCCAGGAAGACATTAAAGTTTGGGCCCCCCGGGAGTAGCCCCAAGCCCCCCCAAACCCAAGGCTACGCTTTGCAGAGAAAGATTAAAAAACATAATAAAAATCCAGAAAAATGAAAACAAACTCTTTTATTATCTATAACCCTGGCACCTTTGCATAGAAAGATGGAAGCCTGCCAAGCACTAAGGTCATTGGATTAATGCCATAAAATGCTGATGTTCATCTGACCTTCTGACTGCATTTTAGCTACGAAATAAAAAGCCCAACTTGCTCGGACACCACGAATCACGCGAGCATCTCGGCTCGGGAGGGTTAAAGCTGGGTGTGAACCCACACTGCACAAGCGCACACGCACACAAAGGGAAAAAAAAAGCTCTTAAATCAAGAGTGGATGACTGTTTGGAGACTTAAGGCATTGTTGTTTTGAATGCGAATGAAAGGGCCAGAACAAGCATTGCAAGAATATTTCAATTATGTATTTCCCAGAACTCCATCTCTGAGCAACTAATGCAAATATTGCTCCCAGAGCAGTAGAACTTCTACACGAATAAAAGCATGTAAGAGCTTGAATCAGAAGATACTTTCTGTATCATTCGCATATTTTTTGAATATTATTAAAAATGCAAAATCTATGTATACGTTACTCTCCTGAGCAATACAGTAATTATGATTAAGGGACAAGCAGCACAAAAAGAGCCAATTTATCTTACTTGTGCTTAGGAATACTATTGTGTAACTAAGCAACTAAAGACAAAATATAGTCTAATTAATTCACTCCTATGCTTATTTAAAAGACACAATTAGAACATTTTTATTTTCCAGCCTGCACAGTATCTCAACATGCTTGAGGGTGTACCATGTGAGGCCTATTATTCTCCAAAGACAAGAGTTTAATGTTTAGTGCCACCGATCAGGCTGGAAGCAGCAACTCTGGCGAGCAGTGGGTGTATTTTACAGGCTGAACACACTGGCAAGTGGGGGGAAAGGGGAAAAAAAGGAATCTGCCTTCAGTGACCAGATATGCCAGATTGCTGGCTAATGGCTAGCAACATGTGGCTTCTCTGAGTAATATCATTGCCCTCTCCTTCCTTTGCCAGCATATGCTACTGGTGGGGAGAGATAAAAATATACAGAGTGGATATGCAATTACCAAACCCATGATATTTTATGACAAATGCCATTTCTCCAACGCTGCTATTACAGTGCGCCTGATTTCCAAAGCTGAATTAATTTGAGCAAGTGTACATTGGAGATTGATGCTATTAGCATGATTTTTAAAGCACCCTTTAATAATCATAATCTGCATGTTTGAAACGTGTTGTCATTACCAGTGTTGACAGATACGAGCGTAAGGCATGCACCATGGAGACTAAAACGGGGCTGCTCTCATTTCAAATAGCAGAGTACAGATTCCTATAGCTCTCCCCCCAAAAAATAAAATAAATACAGTATATAGTCTATTACTGTAGCACATTTTTCAAGGGGGGGGTGACAATAAAGGGCTAGCGACGTAAAGACGCCGCGCTCAGGTCAGCCTGTGCTGCCTTTACATGCTGGGGTAAGACCACACATGGAAAGCCCCTCAGAAATGAATCAGGCTTTCAAGAGCTGCTGTAAGCATCTGTCCTGAAATGAAGACAGAAGAAACCCGCTGCCTCCCTTAACTTTCTGGAAGCATCTCTTCTGCAATTATAAATGACATACATTTATGGAGTGACTTTTTTTTTTTTTTTTCCCCTTTCCCCCAATCAGTCTGAAAATGCAAAATACTGCTAGGGAAATAATTACAGGAAACTAGCTCTCTCCTCTGTATGAGCAACGCTTACTCATGTAAATTACTTGCATGAGTAAGGAGTATTTGCAAGGCGAAAAGCATTGCATCAGATCCCCAGTTTGGGAGAAGAGATGAAATCAACACGAGTTCGTAGTAAACTTCGCTGCTGATGAATGAACCAAAGGCAGATCCCCACTGACAGTCCAGCCTCGGCAGAAGCAGTGTGTTCACGGGGACACGGGACAAGGCAGAACTGTCACACGACGCAAAATGAGCTAGCTGCTTGTCTGGGGGTTTTTTAGGGACTGTACACATCACATCAAATACCATTGCTGTGTTTAACGAGCACGGGCTTGATATATATTTTTAAGCCCAGACTAATTAATGCCAACACCTTTAAAACGTGAAAATACAAGGCGCTAACAAGCATTCTGCAGTGAAAATGCTTCCACGAAGGCCAGGCGTTCCACAGACTCATGCCACCCCTTGGCGCAGAGAGGAGTAAAGGAGTCAGGGGAGGGTTTGGCCACGACCCCGGGAGTGCTGGAGCTCGGGGGCTGAGCCCACCCTGTGCCCCACGCTCTGCAGGTCCAAGATGATGAGTGAGGGATGGGGCAAGGGCTTTCTGCTGGCAAACAGCTGGCATCTAATTCTCACAGTCGGGTGCCAGAAGAGCCAGGGGCTGCTTTCGACGCACACCCCATGAAACTTTCCAGCCTCTCCTCCCAGACCTTTGCAGACCCCAAGCATCTTCCTCTGAACCCTACGTGAGGCACCTGCAGTTGCAGAGGTCTTCCCTTCCCATGCGGGAGGTGACAGAGGAGACCACAGGAGCAGCTGAGAAAAACAGGGCAAGTGGCATCTTCCTTGGTGGTAGCCCTCCCAGGAATGGAAGACAGCCACTTCTCCAGTGGAGGGGAGGAGAAGGATGCTGGTCCTACTCTCCACCCAGAGCTGCACCTGCTGCAGTGCTTGGGCTAGGTGAAGAGGTCAGAAACACCAGAGCCCCTGAGTTTTAGAAGCGGCAACAAAGTTTTCAGTGAAGTAGCGCAAAGCTCTTCTAGCTCACCTAACAGCACCCCCAAAAGGCACCATAACTCTCCCAGAAGTGGCTCCGCTGCTCCTATGCAGCGAGA
>VWZY01000291.1:6087-27858 GCA_013399075.1 Chloroceryle aenea
TCATTAATTCATGTCTGCATATCTTATTCCTTTCCATCTTTCAGTATCACATCTTGGATTTTCATCTTTCAGTTGTTTTCCTCTCATGGTTTGTTTGCATTCTTTGATGGCCTTCCTTTAATTATTTTCTGAGAATGTTCATCTTGGGTACCTGTTGTCTCTACTTTTGTGGTGTTCAGAATTCCTAATGTAGTTTCACCTGCAGATTGTATTAGTGCACTGAGAGGTTTATGTTTGTTATATAATGCTGTTAGGAGAGGTTTGTTCTTTCGGTGACTAGGGGAATTCAGTTTTTGCTTGAAACTGTATTTCAGTGGAGTCACTATAGCTGGTCTCTGGCAGCTGTAATATAACACACTGTCCTGACCATAAAAGTCCAGCACAGCACCTTGCTAGGTGTGGTGTTTCAGCTTGGGAGTTTACCTTTTGCATAGACATGGAACACAGGTGAGTGACCATGCTGAATGGATCTCATCAGGAAGCTTCTGAGACTGGCAGTTGCCCCTGAATTGGTTGATGCTTCCTTTAGCTGATCTTGTTAAAATCTCAGAGGTTCGTGGTTTCATAAGGGGAGATGGATTACTGAACAAAAAAATAAATCAGGCTAAAAAAATGAGACCCATGTGCTGGGCTTGCTGCATAATGGACGTGATGGATCTGGGTCTTCAAACCCTTCACCTGAACTTCCAGACCAAAGTGACAGAAAGGAATTGCACTCCATTCGAAGCTCTCCCATCACATCAAGGACCACCCGCCTTTGCCGTCGCTTCCATGGGGTTTTGTGGCATTTACTCAGAAACTGGTAGCAGAATTTATTGAATGCTCACAGTTAAGGTGTTCTCCCCTTTTGCAGAGGGATACTGCAGCCTCGGTGTAAAGAAAATTACCTCTAAACAGCTGTGTCCATTGGAGAAAGAACTCTGATGGAGAGGAGCTTGGGAAATACTTATGCAATTAAAAAAATAGCGAGCTTTCTGAGATATCTCAATCCTAGTTGGATTCCTCTCTCAATGATAATGATGACAGTCCTGAGTTTGAGTCCTGAATGGAAAATGGAAATGTGAAGTTTTGAAATCCACTTTTTCGGTCGATGAATTCTGGTTTACATTTATTTATTGGGGATGAGTGTTAGAGTTGCCATTAAAGATATCGTGGTACAATGCAGTATTAGTCACGAGTAACTCAATCAGCTTAAGTGTCAAGTGAAGATTTTTTTTAATATTAGCTTATCAGTCAGTTTATTCTATTTAAAAAACCTAAACATATCAGTCCTGTCATTGAAAACCAAAATGCTGAGGATTAAGACAGTTTAAGTTGAAGGCTTTGTAAGAGCCCAGCTCACTTTTATCCGTACTGTTCCATTAGGGAGAAGTAATAAATTGTTCTGCTCTTGATCCTCGGAGTCACTGTCGTGACTCAGCCGCCCTGCCATGCAGGGACAACCTCTTTTGGGTGGGTCACAAAGATTCACCTCCCTCGTTGTCCACTGAGTGGGATGAGACAGGCTTCTGCTGGAAAAAGCAGAAACAGTTAGAACATGGCTCAGCACACTGCTCTCCATCTGAACGTAGAAAGCAAGCAATACAAATGGTTCCTTATTATAAATTCTTACCACTGTATTTAAGCTAATTCCATTTGATATTGTATAGATAAGAAAGTGTTTCTGAGGCTGTCAGACTTGAACACTTGAGTGAAGTCATACTGACAGTGATTTGAAATCTCCACTCTGGCATTCTGAATTTGATTAAAGGTTTGAGCTTTTAAAGCTAAAGTGTATGTTTTTTATACCACAGTAGGGGCCCAATTGTCAAATGGTCTGAGGAACTGTGAATCGACAGCTATCATCAAAACAGCACAAATCCACCAGCAAGATCTCCTAAAAGACTACGGGGTGTTATTATAGCACCTAGTGGAGTATAACATGTTATTTATTCTGCAGGAATTCTTACAGCCATCAGCTCCCTTGTAACAATGTCTCTGTCTAAAGGAAACGCAGGTACTTTCTCTAGGGCATGTGAGTCCTGGTCAAAGAAAGTTCTTCAGTATTTTTTCTGCAAAGTCACAGTGGAGACAAACTTATCCTGTTACCATATCTCAGGAGCTTGCACATAATATTTTTCAGAACATGTGTGAGATCAGGTACTGGTAGAGGAATACAGTCTTCCTAATAGGACTGTTACTGCAGCATTAGGTGTAATCTCCACATGTAGTATAGATGAGGGGACACGGGTTTCAGTCTTATGGAAAAAGAGGTGTTAGGGGAAAGGAGAACAGTTGTCTAAATGCCCCAGGCTTCCACATCCCCTGGTCAGACAGGTGGGAGGCTGGAAAGCATAATACAGTTCTCGCTGTGTTATTTTACTCTTAATTTGAACAGAGGGGTGAAAGAGAGCGATGTAGCAAACCTGTATTTTTTTCAGGTCCATGCAAGAAAGTGGAAAATCAGAGAGAATTTGACCCTTTGACCCTTTTCGTTCTATTTCAAATAAAGCCAAACCAAATACCCTGATACAAGTGGAGGCCAGCTCTTCTGAAGTGTAATTAGTGGGTATTTGGGCACCTCCTCTTTGGTGGCACCCCCATTTGCAGTTCCTTGTCATGAAGTTAACATGACAAGCACATCTCATATCCAGCAAACAAAATCATTCACAAACCAATCTTTTCCTGGGTTTTCTTCATCTCTGCTTTCAGCAGTCTTGGTAATTAGGAAATATTTCCTGCTTTGTCAGTTCAGATTTATTTCTTCTCTGCTAGGATCCCCCCCCATAGCTGGAACACAAATCATTTGCTGGAAAAGATGAAAAGTGATGAAGAGGAGGTTGATTAATGACCTAACATTTTATTTTACCAGATAAAACAAGAGGAGGTTCACTCGGTTTGCCTTCAGATATTGTTCTGTATTCATTTTGCAATAAAGTTAGAACTCAATTGTATCAAAAGTGAAAATTTATAATCCTGCAGCAGTTTCTGAAATGTGAATGATTGATTGCATACAGCCAGAAAACTCTTGAAAAGATAAACTAATTCTGTGATGAACAACGCATTTCATACTCAATTAATTATACAGTACATTTTGTTTCAAAATATTAAATGCCTAGAACAGTCTTCTGCCTGAAAGCATCTGGGCTTTATAATGAGACAAAAGTCTTGGGTTCAATCATCTGTCTGTATGAGAGTTTAGAACGACTTATGTCTGAATTAAAGAGAGGTTTAGGGCAGTGATTTCCTGGCAGGAAATTAATAATGAGCTAAATTAGAACATGCCTAGAGATGATTTAAACAACTTAGCTAGCATTGTCTGTGACAGGCTGTCAATTTTTTTCCCCCAGATCTACTATTGTCTAGTAAATAATTGAAATCATTAAAATGTTGGTAGTGCACTGTGACTCATTGTGCCAAACTAGATTCATTCATACCATCTTTCAAGCAAATTTTTATGGAAAAGTAAAAAAAATCCTACAGGAAGTAGATAGTTGAACAAAAGATGGGAGACCTGAAGAGTGTGTTCTTGCAGTGCACAGGATATTGTGGCTAAGCATGGAAAAACACAGGCCTGGTGTTTCTGACTGAGACAGCTTTTAGCATTGCTTTGTGTTTTGTCAAATACATCCTGGCACCAGAGCAGATTTGAACCCTCTTCACACTGCAGAGGGTAAGACTGAACCAGGGGGAAATAGCTAATAATGGCTCTGGCTCCTTCAAAAATGGTATTGTACTTAATCACCTTCTACTCTCAGTGTGCACCAAAAAAGATTGAAAGAAACAGAGCTGGGGAGGGAGCTTTAAGGTTCAACATCCAGATGGCTCATCTGGTTTGCTCAATGAGCACTTTCCTTAAGCAAATTACAAGGAAGTTCTGTCTGCTTGGTCAGGCTGTGTCATGCCTGCATAAATTATTTCTGACCTTTTACTTATTTCAAGGTAAAACAAACCCCAAATAATTTATCTTGCTGTCCAATTCTACAGCTTCGAGGAATGAATCCAAGAGGGCAATCAAAGAGTAGTCAAATGACGGCCAGTGACACTAAACCGCCTGCTGTGTGCCCAGAGATCTTGCAAAATGAAAGTGACAAAACAATACAAGCTCTTGAGATTCAAGGGCCTCCTGAAAATAAAGGACTAATAACATGATTGACAGGCACTTCTTAAAAGAAACCTACCTCCACAAGCAATTTCACCAGGGGGATACTGAATTCACAGTGCAACAGGAACTGTGTAGCCCTGCTTTGGAAGTTCCTAAGACACTAAACTGCTCCATTTTCTGCTCCCAGATATTGAGTGAATGTCTAACTGGAGCAGCTTCACATAGCATTTGGTCTTCAGAAGTATTGCAGCATTTCCCTGCCCTGCTGTGTTCTTGTAGGTGTTGGAGTAGAAATAACTCCCAGGGGAAAACCAGAACTGTGGCAGCATGCAAGAACATGCCCATAGAAGAAGGATTCCCTACAGCTTCTGCTAGGCAGGGTCTGCTCACAACCAATTTATTTAGAATTGAATTTAAATCCCCAGTGCTGCTTACTTTTTGTATACAAATGAATCCCATAGGACTTAAACCCAAAAAACTTCTGCATCTCAGGGGAATACAAAGAATACTGTAATACAACTCACTTCTCTCTGAGAGAAACATAGTGGCTAAATATATCAACACTAACACCTTGCAAAAAGTAGTTTTGCTTTTAGGGTATTCCAGTGGAACAAAACAGATCATGTACAGTGTGGATTGTTCAGACTTGTTCCTGGCGCCTTAGATTGTAGGAGCTAATTTTCCAAGCATCAGCATCTTTCAAAGGATGAGAAGGACAAGTATGTGTTGGGGAAAAGCTACAGGAAGGAGGCAAACAACAGTAGTCCAATACTGCTCAGTTATGCAGGCAACCTAAAGAAGGCATCGAAGTGTTGCAACTCCAGTAACATTTAGATTACTGCAGACATTTAGAAATGACAAAAGTTTAAGAGGACTCATCATTTCCCAAATACTTTTTCTCTTTTGATTTTTTTATTCCCACACTAAAGGTATTTGTCCTTACTATGTATAGAAAGCTATGCCACTAACAGTGACACAGTTTACCTAAACCAAATTAATTTTTCAGTCGATGGTCTGTAATAGCTGTAATCTCATTGCCTGTGTTTTATGATTCTAACACATTGGTGTCAGATTTGGAGTGTGAGCAGTAACTCAGACGTGCACGTGTTCAGGGCATCTCAGTGACCACCTGGCCATCGGTCACGCTCGGTGCTGCTGTACCTGTTTGGAGCTGTTTCTGACCCCTTGCATGAATCTCTCCTATTTAGGGCAGTCTGCACATTCATTAGAAGGCTGGTTTTCAATTACCTCCCAAATACTGCCATAGATTGAAAACATGGATTAGCTAGACAAAGGATTCAAAGCTAATTAGTTAAAAATAGATTCTCTTTTTCCAAATACTGTTTTAGTCCCTTCAGCTATTTAGCAGTTTATAATGAGCAGAATTACACTAGTGGGCCACCTTTTAAATACATTTTCTCCTTAAAATCAATAAAGACCTTTTAAAAAAATTCAATAGTCAACACCCATGACTTATACAGGTGACTAATTCAATACAATCAACATATCAAGTGATTTTAATTCTACAAGTGAACACCAATTGTCGCTGTTTATTAGAGCACTTCTATTAAAAGTGCATCCATGAAAATTACAGGCTGTCATTATAATTTTTTATTTTTGCTTATGTAAACCTTTTAGAGAATGCTTTCTACATTTACTAGAACAGGCCCCGTTAGAATACAATTGCTCTTGGAAACAAAATAAATCATTCCCAAAGTAAATCTTAAGCAGAACCATAAATTTCAGTTGATACAGCAGCACAGCTACAGAAACATCAGCTGTGTAACAAGATCCATACAGGATTGGTTTGCAAGCCAAGCAATACTACATACATTTAGGAAGCAATGATCCCTTAAATGGGCCCTCCAAGATGTGATTTCAAGCCAGAGGTAGGAGCAACATTATAACCCAGCCTTGATGCAATTACGCAGACAGTAAGAAAATGGTGGAATTAAAACAAAGTGACATTGAAGTGATGATGAGCAAAGGCAGGATATCGCAGAGAGAAGGAGCCCTTGGGCTTAAATTCATACCTTTGAGAGTGGCTGGAGGGAGTTGAGACCTGATGTGTTGCATGTGTGTCATCAGTGGTAGACAAAGGGGAACACTTAAGTTTATGAGATATGATGTATCACTATGTCCTAGTACCCTACATACAGAACATCTGATTATTATTGCAATATCTCAAGTTTTTCCAATTCTTTATCTTCTGTGATTTAGATTTTGTGACCTTTAAAATCCTCTTAATAAAGTTATGACATACTATGCTGAACTGGAAGGAAAAGGAAAATTTCCATATAATTAAAGGAAAGCTTTTTGTGCAAGATTTACACAAATTGCACAACTTTCCAATAAACAGGGGTTTAAGAGACCTGGGAAATACAGTATTTTTGTTTGCTGCTTAATGGTATTTAGTTTTCTTCTAGAAGGTGCCTGCAAAATACTCTGGGATTGCAATAAGATTACCGCTTTTAAATTGTCATGAAGATGGATTAGATTTGTTGTACCATTCACTATTCTCATTACAATTATCATCACAAGAATGAATTCATAATATGTCATTTCCTATTCATTACAGACACTGTCACTGTAGAATGTGAAATGAGCATTTAACTGCCTCACGCGTCCCGCACGACACGACAGTACTGTAAATCAGACCATTTTGACCTTTCCAGTGCTGAGTTATTTGATATGTTGGTCAGCCCCATTCCCTGTTTACTTACAATTGGTTGGAGGTGCTAGTGGAAAACCTTTGCCTTCGTTTGAGATACTGAGCTTACAATAGGCCTAGAGTGGAATTAGGATGTCAAGAGTTAGCAGACCGTGTATTAAAGTCTTTATTAAAATAGTCATGTGTTCCTGTTAGCATATATATTTGAAAATACTACACAAGATGCAGAATTCTAGGATGAAAAGGATAGACTCTTAAAAGAAATGTCAGAAAGAACTTTGGAATGTGTTGAATTCCTGTAAAAACCATGCTGACACCTTCCAAAAAATCAATCACATTCACCTTACAAAACTAATAAGACCATAAGAAAAAAACCAGTAACAATGGAATAAAGAATAGCCACCACATCAAAGACTATGTTCAGCTATCATGTTAGATTTGGGTGATTACCTTACCACACAAAGCAAATGCATTCTTATTACCAGCTAGGAGATATTAACACAAAACTCTTACTCTATTTTACTCCTCTTCCTTCCTGCCCCAAGTAAACCCAAGTGTTTTCCTCTATAACGTTAGTAGTACAACAGCTTTGCCGGGCGTACTGAAAGGAGGATTTTGTTTTACAAAAGGCAGTAGGGGAGATAATTTCTCTTCTTTCATTGGCACCCGGTTTACTCTGGCCTGGCATATAATAATCTGTAATGAAGGTGACTAGCCAGCGGGGGGAGTAGTGTAGTAGGTTCCTCTATGTTTGGGAAATAATGGTTAAAGTTAACTCTTTTTAAGCTGGTGTGATAGAGTTATAGAATAAATGCCAAAGCCTCTCTACTACTTCGGCAAAATTCGCAAAAAAAAAAAAAAGAAGAAATGTGGGCTTTTTCCTGGAAAGGGAAGTTGTTTTCAAGAATTAATTGGTTCACTCTTTCTATAAATCTCATTTAACAAATCTAAATGGAGGCAATGTACCTTTTTTCACATGTACGTTATCTGTATTAGGAAAAAAAAAGCCCAAACAAAAAGAATACTTTTGATTTCAAAAGCTGAAAATAAAGCATCAAAACTATAAAAACAAAAACAGGGTTAGAAGCATGGTACTCTTGCTGTTGGTGATGCTTAAGAAAATGAAGGTTTAAGTTGGTGAGCAGTGAAAGAGGAAAATCTTGATAGATTTTGGCTGGTACAGAAGCTCTTTCAGTAGAGCAGTACTCCTGCACCTAAAGAGAATTGAGAAAAATATCAGTTGATTTGTGCCAATTGTAGTATGCATCACAAGCATTTGAGAGTGGCTATGTTGAAATACAAATACTAAAAGGAATTGGAAAATAATTTAAATATATTTTCATTAAGTACAGTCTTATACATGAAAATGTATTGGAGAGGCAGGCAAATTAATTGAAAATTTTGAATTTGATATGAGATTAAAATCCTACTAAATAGAAAGCGTTGGTCAATTTGCTTACTCTAAAATCAGCTTGACTTTGCCCCACATTATAAAAGCTGTTTTAGAAGAACAGTATTTACTTCTACCAACCTACCAAATGGATTCAGTTTGGGGAAACACGTTCTGAAGAGCTCTTCTGTTATTTTGGTATTTCTAATAACTCATCTTGATTCCATGAAGAGTACATGTAACTTGCGTTGGGATGTTGAGATGTATAATATTTGCTCAACAAACCTCTAATTTTGGGTGCAAAACTTGAAAGCACTAAGGGAAATTAAAGAACATGAGCAGAAAAAGATTTTTTTTCTGGGTTCTTCTTGAGCTTTTTGCTTCGACTGGATTTTAAAAGCATAATTTATATTTTACTGTTTTCACTACTGTGCATTCAGACTGCTGCAGGGCTTGTACTTCTGAAATTTGTCCTATGCCTTCAGCAAAGGAATCTTTTGCTCCTGTTTATTTTGACTTCTGATTTTTATTTTATTTTTCTTTTCTCTGTTCTTCAAGAATCCAGGGTAACACGCTGGGATTTACCCTGGCTACAGGAAAGGTAAGGTGGCAAGCTTCCATTTGCATTACTAAAACCACTTTTCTGGCCACAATTTTTTTCCTTATTCTGAAGCAGCTGTTTTTCTTTCACACTTGAAATTGCTTTTTATGTGTTAATACGTTAAAGCCCTCTCACTCAGGTTCACTCTGGCCAAGTCCTAGGTGCCCAAGTAGGAACTCAAAGGGAATATATTAAGAGCAGCAGATAGCCTGGCTCCTTTATAGGGAAAGATTAATACTTTTGAAGCTAGGAAGCTCTTAAAGCAATGCAGTGTTCAAGCACTAGGATATGATCTGAATTAAGTTTACTTTTCTGTATACTTACATCATGTTTATTGCAGCAAGCTTGTAGCACCTAGAAAACTGGCATTATTCTGAACAGCAGATGAAAGAAAATATTTAGCTTCTAGTTCCCCTCCTCCTCATGGTGATTTCAAAAGAATCGTTTGGTTATATTGTACTATCTCCTTCTCATTTGCTTTGTTCTGTCTTTTTTTTTGTTTTTCCTTTTTCCTTTTCTTTCCCTAGAACTCAATTTTTAGGAGGTGGGGGGAAATACAACAGAAACCCCATTTTGATTGACTGCAGCAGCAGTTTGGTTTAGTCCAGATGATGTTACTCTAGTGGAAACAAGTGATTATTGGTAACTTTATCTTTGCCCAGAAATGCAAAACTTGATGAATTAGGTGTTACTGTTTATAATTTACCTGGCTGGTGGCTGGTGAGAAAAGTGTTGCTAAAGCAACAAGTGAGCTGATTTGTAGGGTGCTCTAAGAAATTAAATGAATCCCCAAAATTTGGCTTCTCAATCTCTCATGCAGAATAGTCATATTTTTCAAAGACAGGGAGCAATAATTAACTTAAGATCCATTTCCTCCTAATGAATGTTCATTTACAAAAGAAAGTGAGAGGATAATACAAAATATCTTCCAGGTGTACGACATTTTTTAACGCCTCTGCAAGTAGGGCCCTTCTCTTCTCCCATTTGGTTGTGTCCCACAATTTTCAGAACTTTTATTTTTATTCCTTCTGTCCTGGACAGGCACCTTGTTGGTTCTCGCTGTTTTAATTTCTTCTGGGAAGAGGAGCAGTGTGTATGGAGAAGGAGCTTAGGCTGAAAACTGCAGAAGTTTATTAAAGCTGGTGTACTTGGATAGTTTTCTCACCTAGTCAGCTTTCTGAGTAGTTGTACTATGTCAACACCAGTGGCTTGAGATGGAAGGGTGGTTTAGAGATAATCTAGTCCAGCCTCCCAAAATCGTGTGCCAAACGCCCAAAGTCGCCCTGTTACACCCAAGTGTACAGAAGAGGGCTGAAGAGGACCTTCTTGAGGCCAATCACTTGTTATGATGTACTGTATTATAATCAGCTTTTTACTCTTTCAACTGACAGTTTATAGAAGTATTTTCTGACATGAATTATTTCACTCTTATTGACATGCAGAGCCTAATGATTGTCCTGAAGAAATTAATTTCTCACTGACATGTCGTTGTTTTCTGCCTTTGCTTTAGAACAAAGCTGTTGTGCTGTAAATCATTCTCAGTCTGCATATTGCATGCATCCTTAATTACAGCTATTTGAAGACCAATATCTCTCTTGCAGGGAAAAAAAAAAAAAACAAACTAAAAACTTTCACTTTACATCAATACAAATTAGACTAAAAAAGAAACCTTTCAAATAGTTTAAGTTCAGCTGTCTAATTTGTAACTCTTGGTTGTAAATTATCTAATTATATGGCTTTCAATTAAAATAATGCACTAAGTTCATTGTACAAAAATTGCACATGGGCTCGCTCACTGGGCAACTGATTAAACTGTTGTTCTTAACACCAGCCCTTCAGTTTTGTGGCTACAGAATGTGAATCAATCCTAATGGAGTAATGAGTCTCAGAGATAAAAATGCTTTATAGATTAATAGATCAGAATATTAGTCAGAGATCAAAATAAATACATTCTGCTTTTGACCACCGTGAATCCCTCCATTTGCCTTCCAAGAATTATCTATGGCCTCCATTGTAACAGTGACCATGGCAAAGTCAAATGACAGCTTTTTGGTTCTTGCAGATGTGAAGGAGGACTCCAAACCAGAAATTAAAATGTCTTTTAATGCATGCGGTTGTTCCTGGAGCTACAGGTGTGCAATTTAGGAGTAAATTTTGGTGGCAGGGCCATTGTGTTAAGGAAGAAGGCAGATGGTGTGTTATTCTAGCTCATATACTGTTTTCTATGCAAATGTCTTCTGTTGGTGCCCCAGTGGAAATGGTTTCCTATTTATCCTGCTTATCGCTGTGTACTTAAAGCATTATCCTAAACCAAGTTGGTTCTCACTGTAATCCAATTGGTCCTGATCTTCTGCAGCCTTGAAAGGAAGGAGGAGTGTATATTGACACTGTAGATTATTCTGGGTTATTCTATTAAAAGTCAACGGGAGGAATCTCTCACTTTTTGTTGAGTAAGGGGATTGGTACCTTGTCCCTGTTTCCAAAGTCATGGTTCAGAGGAAGAAAATTCTCTGTGCTTCTTCTACACCGGTTATCCTCCTGTTACTGTTTTCTGAGAAGGATAACTTAAAAGCTGGATCAGTGATGAATTTTCAAGGCTATGAATTTGCATGCGGTCTGTAAAGAAAGGTAACTGAAATGGTTGTGCACTCCTGCAAGAAACTTGCACGTCAGAAAGGATGAAGTAAGATTACTGATGAATGGGGCAAACTACTCATTCTAGCTATGGAAGTGTTGGGTGGCTTGCTAAGAAATGCAACTGTATCTGAAACATATTAAACACTTCCAAGGAAAAAAATGTCACCTTCATAGCAACATTCGAGAAACTACTCCAAGTGACATGATACCACGTGTATTGGGAGGCTGCTCAGCCATGTAAGAGATGTGGGCAAAGAGGCGATGGAGCAGAAGAAGACTTTTAAAGCAAGTAGGCAGGGGATTCAGAAACGAATGGCTCTGAAACACTGTTTGTCAGAATAATTTTCCTTGAGTTTTAGTATGCCTTCTCCATTCATTAGGGCTTTCCCTGAACGGTTGTACTGCTGAGAGTGCTGCATGCACAGAATCACAGAATCACAGAATTGCTCAGGCTGGAAAAGACCTTCAAGATCATCCAGTCCAACCTCAACCTAACCCTACCACTCTAACAACCCTCCAACTAAACCATGTCCCTGAGCACCACATCCAAATGATTTTTAAGCACATTCAGGGTGGTGACTCAACCATTTTCCTGGGGAGCCTATTCCAGGGCTTAACAACCCTTTCTGTAAAGAAGATTTTCCTGATATCCAACCTAAACCTACCCTGCTGCAGCTTGAGACCATTCCCCTTTGTCCTATCCCCTGTCACAGTGAGAAGAGACCAATCCCACTCTCACTACAACCTCCTTTCAGGTATTCGTAGAGATATTGCCATTGCAAGCCACGAGGAAAGGGCAGAGGATCAGACTGAGGAGGTGACAAGTCATTATCCTTAGTCTAAAAGAGAGTTAATTTCTGAAGTGACAGTTTTAGTATACACAGAGATGCTGAAAGGGTTTTTTTTCCCTACTTTAACAATGTTTCCATCTTAAATAGTAACATATTTCTACATTGAAAGAATAAAGAGATACCTACCTTCAAAAAACAAATCATAGCTGCTGTCAAAGGCTTCTGCCTCAGATGCCTTCATATCAAATACATTCAGCACTCAATGGCATGACACGACGTGAACCTTTGATGTGTGCTGCACTGCGCTGGAGTGGAAAGGCCTTGTGCAGGAAAGGGAATCTGGGACTGATTCCTGTGTACTCTTCTGTCCACACCTTTGAGAAACGAAGACCTGAGGACATACATTTGTATAGCTATAGTGGCAATGTATGCTATTTAAAAAGAAAATTCAAATTTTAATGTTGCATTAACAACGTTTAGATATTCGTGGTCAGAGTGCTATTAAAGTCTGAAAAAGAAACTGCAAACAGAAGAAACATTCAGTAAATTGAAATATATAAAATAGTAAAAACTTTAAAAAAGAATCATAAAGAACTGCTTTGTTTGTGATGTTAATAACATTTATGGCAAAAAAAAATGCAGCATTTGCAACACCTTGCTTTCAGATATTTTCCTTTGGTTTAATGTGCTTTTTCATACATGGACCTGACAGTACTTAGAAAAAAATGGGATTTTCTTTGTCTTCTCTGGCTTTGTGACTCCCACTCCTATTGCACAGGCTTTGGTACAGCACAGGGTATTTTTGAGACTCTTGTCTGACTCAAATTTTTCTTATGATGTAAACTAATACCAGTCAATTAGTTCTTCTTGCTGCCTTCTTTTCCTAGAACTCCCAGTCTTTGTTGCAGAGAACCACAACTTTTCAGGCAAGTAATACAAGAATTACAGGAAAGACTACTTTGTGTGTCCTGGGAGCACGAAGGGTTGCAGGGTGTATGTGCACATACATACCAAATGGCCTTACAAATTATTTGGACAAGCCATTTAGAAAACCTGGCTAAGTATCCAACATATCCTTTTCTTTTATTTATAAGTTAAAAGCCTTTGGCCAGGTTAGGTTAATTATGTAAACAGTACAGGAAGATAATTTTGCTCCTGGTTAATTTTCCTCAAGGTTTCAGGTCAGCAAACAGGTTTAGTTTTGCTTTATTTTTTTTTTTTTTTTATTCTAATGCATTAATATCTTTAGTTATTATTTCCTGAGGTCTGACAGTTACTCTAGAGGGTCTTAAATACTGCACTTATGCTGGTTTGTTTTTTTTCTCAGCTAAATTGCTGTATTACAGCAAGTTGCTAATAAAAGAATTTCTTCATTCTCCTTGTCCTACTGTCTCACAAAATCAGTGGCTCCTGGCTGTTAATCTGTTAATTGAAAAATTCAGTACCTACAAAGCTTTTCCTTGCATTGTTTAGAAATATTTTGCCAAGCTAAACTTACATAATTTAAAAAGAAAGTAACAAGTTCACTACCTGTCCTTTTGTGGTTTATTCCTAGAATATTTTTGACGTGACCATCCTGGGATGAAAGTAGGCACAGTTTTTTTATAACTGCAATGTCTTACCAAAACTTCAAAGAGGGCTGAAAAGACAGGAAAATCTTGTATTGCTGTTCACTCCTCATTTTTCTTGAAGTAGATCTTCCTCTGTAATGGATACAGAGCTATGAATAAATCTTTTCCAAAAGATATTAAAACCTTTGAAAAAACCAACCCCAAGAACTCATGGAGAAAATGTGGATGCTTGGAGTCCACGCTGCAGCTCTCCCCACAGCGTCCTGGCCAGATGTGCTGGTGCAGGCTGTCAGCAGTTGTGACAGAGCGGGTTCAACACAAACTGGAGCAGTGCAGCCTGGCTCAGCCATCCCAGGACAAGCCGATGCAGGTGAGGCAGCTTTTCTCACTGTTTTACTGTCTAGGATGGTGCAGATGCTGCTTGTGTCTTTGTCATACCATTGTAGTGAGGTGTGTAACGTGAAATCATACAGCAAGGCGTATCAGTAATAACAACTACTGCAGAGAGAGCCCCCTTCTCCTAGATCATGTTCTGTCTGCTTAAATAGCAGTTACTGTGGTAGCAAAGGGAAACAGTGTAGTGAGTGACTTTGTACTAACCAGCTGCATTTACTGAAAGGTGAGGGCAAGTACAATAGATACTAAGGAAAGCAAGTTTTTTTTACCCCCCTTGTTTTGCGAGAGGGTAAATTTCCTTAACTTGTCTTTGCAATTAAGAAAGGAATGATTGAGGATTGTTGTCTTTGTCAGTTGGAATATTTCAATCTTGTGATGAAACATCAACCTGTGCCTCGGTTAAATATCACATAGATACACTTTGAGCTTCCTGACCACTTGGGGAAGAAGATAAATGATAATGATATTCTTGAGGTTACGGGATTAACTTATGGGTACACATACATTGAAACAAAGAGTGCCAATCCTGTTTTATAGGGAGCTTTGTGATGATATGTAGGACAACTTGAGAGTCAAAAAATACTGTATTGAATGTTTAGGGTTCTGGAAGTATTTGGTATAATTAATTTTGGCTCTTAGCTCTCACACACTGGGAAACAAAGTTCATGTCATGAAAAACCAGTATGCTTTGTAAGCTTTTAACATCACCTAAATGTATATTTGAAGTTTATTGAAGTCTTTTTTCCTGGGGGAAGACAAGATAACAATGGATAAAACTTTCTATGTTGCTGACAGTAGGCTAAAAAAGTAAGTTTAAGCAAAAAAATGTTTGGGCAGTTTTAAAATCTTAATTCTTTTTCTAGAAGCTGAACAATTTGAATTGTCTCAGGCTTAGAAAAGCAAATCAAATTCTGTCCTAAGTTTTTGCCCTATAAAACAGTAAGTTTTCAAAAGAGGTTTCTGCTGAAGATATCCTAAGCATAAGGTTTTGTTTCTTTTTTTTTCTTTTGTAAGTGGCTAGAGCTCCTAACACTTTCTACACGGGACAGCTCATTTGGGGGTGCTGTTGCCTCCAGTGGCTGACCTGGGATTGCACTATGTGTCTGATAACACAAATGGCACCTTAAAGCTATCTTGTAATGTTCAGAGTCATATCTGCTTTATCTTTGTCTCAACTTCTTAGCCCCAGGCTGTGAGGCAAGCGCTTGCTCACTGGTGCATTAACTGCTGTGGCTCCTCAAGCATACCCTGCACATCTCTGTGTAGCCAAGACATGGCTGATTAACTATAGAAAAGCTATAGGGCTTGAGAGTTTCTCTGATATTGTTGCTTATCTGTGTAAATCTATCACAAAAGCTGCTTTGGAGCTGGATGTTAAGCAGTAGGTGGTCTGTGGTATCAGCATGACCCAGCAGATTAACAACAACTGGAAGTAGCAGAGGAAAACACCTGCAAGCTGAAGCTCCCAATGAATCTCTGTCACCTCATAGCTTGCTTCTTGCATCATGCTCAAACAAACTATGGAAATGAAGTAAGAACAATGGATGCTGGATGACAGCTAACACCAAAAGGAAGCACACTCTTAACAGATGGCTCTGGAAAAGCTCTGTTCAGAAAGGAAATGGCCCAGTGCTTTCAATGGCCAGGAGCACTCTGTTAGCAGTCAATTTTCTGGTATGAGTGGATGAATGTCATATTCCTTTGGGCCAAAAAGGTTTCTGGGACCTGGATCAAATACAGTGTTCTTGCCAAGTGCTCTTTATAATTCCCCAGCTTGAAAAACAGGGTTTTGGTAGAAGATCCCTAAAGCTCAGTTATGAACTGTCTTTAAGAGTGCTGTGACACTTCAGCTGGACTGGCAGAGCAGCGAGGATGTATCAGTGATAAAAAGCACATAGCTTAATTTGAAGGTGAGAGAGAAAGTTTTTGAACTTTATCGAAAATCTTTTCTTCCTTAATACCCAAACTGTTTGGAGTAGCGTTATTACCTTAAAAAACCTCTCACCTGACATTGCTACAAGACCCCTTTCAAGACTTCTTGAAGGTGGCGTGCAGCAGGAAGGTGAAGAGCTGGAATGTATCTGACACAACGAATATGAAGATTTATGAAATTAAAGTATAGAACAAGAAATAAAAAAGTTGATGGTTTCCCTGACTGGTAGGGAAGGATCTATTTCTGCTAATTATATAATCTCTTAGAGAACATGGATGTTTAACTTTAGAGTTTGTCAGAAACAAAGCTAAAAGTTCTGTAATAGTGGTAGGGAGTAGCCACACACAGCATGTGGACTTGCCTTTCATTTCCCCTAAGTAAATAGCATATGAAATCACATTAATGCTCATTACTTTTATTTCATGGAACTATTCACTTGACAGTTAATTAAAGTCAGAATATTTTAAGTTATTTAGGGAATTTTAAAATTCTGTATTTTCAAAGTACAAAAATGCATTTTTAAGGTTTGGTGGTCAGAACTGAGACTTTCAGATTGTGATGTAGAAGACTTGGGATTAGGAAATTTCTTGTAAAGGGCCAACCTTCTATTTTTTTCAAGGAAAAAGAGACCTAAGTCCCAAATTAGTGATAAATAACAGAATTGAACACACTAGGCTTCAAGATCCCTCTTTATTAGTTGTTATTTGCCCAGAAAGAGTCTGCAACAGTGTGAATCTGCTATCAAATTATGTGATTCATTTTTGTCATAGTTGCCTGTGTAAAAAGCTATTGTAATAAAAGCAAATACTCAATTTGGGCAGAGTTTTTAAATCTTTGTTTAATCTCTTTATTATGGCCTGTTAATGCATCTTCTTACTGGGAAAGGCATAAAATACTGAAAGAAATGCTAAATTAGAATCTTTTAATAACTAAATTTTTAAAACTGTTGAATTAAACATGGCAACATTTCTTTCTGGGATGAATTAATGTTCATCCATGCAGAAAATTTTGAATGTAACATTATTTAAGCAATTTAAAAGTGAATTAAAGATTCATCCATTGTATCAGGTATCTGACTTCAGGCTAACATTTTAATCTCTATCACTGTTATAGTGTTTGCCATTCAAAAACTCTGAGAGATAAAGATGAAGGTTAATTCATGCAGAATGAAGACCCCGTGCCTTGTTGCTAAGTACGGGTACCAGGGAACTACAAAATATGCTAATGGAGTTATTGTTTACCTTAGCAAATTGGGCATCGGTTATAGTTGTTTGAATAATTATTTTTAGCTTTTTCATATTTATTTTTGGGGTTACGTAGTTTTCAGAGCTGCCACACTGACCACGGAAGGACCGCATTTTTTCCTGCTATAAGCAGACCCAGAGATTTTACTAGGAGCATTTGTAAATAGTTTTACAACAGCTGATTGACAAACAATTATATGGGGGGGCTTCGTTTAAAAAACAATAGCTGCCACTCTAGCATTTTTCAATTTGCTAAGTTATTGTCCTTCTTTGACATCTTTTCATCAGCAGATCTGATTCATCTCCCAGTTAAACAAGCGCAATTTCTTCATCTAAGCCAGTCTTGAATTTTAACTAGGAAGAGTGAATGCCTAGTCAGACCTGCTGAATCATTCTGAGAATTAGGCTTGCTTAGTGGGGGTCTGACTTGGTCAAAAGCACCCTTCTTCTTGGAACAGGCAAACAAAAATTGCCTGTAACATGACCAGAGCATTCACTATATATCAAATACGCTAAGAAGATGTCATTAGGGCATATGTATAAAATACATCTAAGAATGTATTATTATGTGGATAAAATACATTATAAAATACATCTGCAGTAAGCAGCTCTTCACCCAAAGGAAGTCCCTACATCCACAGAGCCTGTTTTAACATGTTGAAAGCAGTGGACAAGATACTGCTTCTTACAGGACGGTCTGCCCCAGGGAGGGCTTTTCTTCTTAATTTTCATCACTGAGGTCATGTATTGCATGAAAAAAAAAGGTTAATCTTACATTGAAAACATTAATTCTATAGCTGTGGACATTTATGAAAACCCTACTGTTACGGTTTAGGGTCAGGGCGGCCCCTTAGACCTATAACAGAGGATCCCTGTTAACCCCCCTCCCTCCCCAAAGGGGAAGAGAAAGGGAATAAGGGAGAGAGACTCAGGCATTAGAAAAGGAAACTAGAACAGCTTGAATGAAAATGAAGATAATAATAATGGGATATGTACAAATATATACCAAACCAGTATGGAACCCAACCCCCCAGTGGCAATTCCATCACTGTCACCACTGGTGCNCAGAACCAGCTCTGTTCTCACCCAAACCAGGACACCTACAAATGACTGATCCTTTTGAATTCTGCTCGGGCCTAAAGCATTCCAGGGCAGTGTGATCCATGAACAAGCTGCAGTGTAGTTATTTTGCTGTATCTCAGCAATACTTCATAGCAGGTGTTTACTTCTCCCAAGTTTCCTCTTATTTTGATGCCTTTTCAAAGAAACCACTGCATTTTTGAAGTAGCAAAGAAATAGTACTGGCATAAAACATACACTTTAGAATTAAATCTCACCATATATTTGTGATGATCTTTTTCTTTTTCCTTGCCTAATGCAGAAGGGAAATATTTTCCTTACACAAGCACTGGCAAGCCTGTTTCTCTACTATTCTTCCATAATTATCAATAGAAACTGGCTCTGCTAAGAACTGAAGGCAATGACTAAAGTTGTGCTTACTTTAATTAAATGACCAGGCTAGGAAGACAACTAATCATTCCCCTTTTTGATAACTACAGGCAAAATTTATTTTATAATTGCATATTAAAACACAGCTTAGTATTTCCACCATGTTTTGTCAGATTCTGAACTGTCAGATCCTGGTTATGAAAGCCCAAGTGTAGTGGTTAGGTCCCTTTTGTTCCTTTGTGAGGGAAACAGAGCAGGGATTATATATTGGTCCACAAGATGGGAAACAAGCAGTTAATAAACTTCACAGAACTGTCTTAATTCCCTAGCAACATTAGTTTTCTGCCTTTTATACACAAATATTAGGGAAATCAGGTGATGCAGGAAGCTAGCTGAATTTCAGCGAGTGGAGAATTAGTGCAGAAGCTACAGGGATGGTTGGTTGTTATCTCTAATTACATGTTCTGACTAAACACTTTCACATTCTTAGTGATACTGTTTCTGGAATCCAAGTGATTTTATTTTAATCTCCTTGAACAAAAAGGTGAACAAAATGAAACAATAATAAAGGAACAAAATCCCAAACCTTCTTACAAAGGCCCAGGTTTTAATTTTTTAAAATGTTTGGCTATTGTTATAAAAACCCCTTTAATTACTGATTGCTCTTACTACATAGAGCTGGCAAGAAGAAAGGTCATTGAAGTTTTCCTACTCTCTCTTGAGAACATCTCTATAATAGTCTTAACTTAGAGGGGAATGTAAGTGGTTGTTCTTAATATTTACTCTTCTGGCTTCACTCAAAATGAATTCTGCATGCTTTTCACATGACTGAAAGTAGACTTAGAAACCAAGATGCTATTTCCTTTATTTTCAGCATTGGAGAGGCCATGCTCCAGATGATCTCTTCTGGGAGGCTAGAGGGTGAGTATCACCATTTTGGTAAAAACTTTGCCTTCTCCCACATATTATTATGAACCCTTAATGAAGGATATCAAAGGGAACAGCAGAACTATTAAAAATAAAATGTATAACTACTAAAAGTAGTAAGGAGTGTCTTTCATAATTGTGGTAGCACAGTCAGTTTCAATCCACGTTCAGAAGACAAAAAAGTCCAAAGGGGCAGAATTCACCAGCAGCAGAAAGACCTGGTAACACACTTATAAGTTACTAGCAACTCTAGTAGATTTTTCTGGTTTTATTTTAAGATACAATATGAATATTTTAGAGATACCTAACCATGCGCTTAGACTACGGCAGCAATAAAAGTGATGCATGTTTGGAACAGTTACCTAAAACACAAAATACATCTAATAGAGAAACTGAGTGGATTTTTTTCCTCCTTCGACCTAGAGAAGCTAGTAAATTAACAAATTTGCACAGGAGTAAGGAATCAATCGACTTATAATATGGATATGCTATGCAAATAGCTGAGTCTGGCCACAGAATCCAAATATAAGTGCATCAATAAACTCTAACTGATTCAGAAAATAGTGAATTAAAAAAAAATAAATCTTGGAAGAGAAGAAAATTAAAAACTAAATAAACTGTTTTAGAATGAAAGCTTTATTAAAGCATGTTTAAAAAGAAGAAGAAAATAAAGGACTGAATGTCCTGCTGTTAGCCTGGTGCTGTTGCCTGATCTAGTTCATATCAACAATTACATTTTCTTAGATGAACTAGGGGGGATGCAAATGGTTTCTTGTCTCAGTATCTTAAACCAAGTTGTACATCAGGTGCTCACCACACATTTGTGTTGAATTGTGCTCTTTTTGCAGCTTTCCACCTGTACCCTGCTGAACATTAGTTACTGCTATCACAGGCCTTTGGGTCTTAGGATGTATTTCAAAATAGAATGTTTAGTTGATCTTGGATTTTGGATGTTTCTTTTTAATGTGTTTAAAAAAAGATGGATATGTATCTGCTACCAGACTTCTCAGAGTTATCTGGGACTTAACTTTCTTACAGCTTTGAATCTTAGGCTTCTGCCCTGAATTTAAGGTGGTTCTTAAAGAAGATAACTACATTTTTATTGCAAATATAGCTTTTTCCAGCACCTCTGGGAGCAGAAAGGCAGAAGAAAAAGAGAATATGATGCAAGCACTGAGAAGATGAGGCACACAAAAGATGTGAACTGCTGAATTTACTGTGTAGCTGTAATGAGGTATTGCATAACAATTAAGTTAAATTATGCAGATGTTTCCTAGTATATTGTGCTAATGCATCTGAGAAATTATAATTTTCTGATTGGAGAATGCTATGTGGAAGAAACTGTAGCATTCTTCATTCCTGCAACAATTCATTTTATGATTAAAAAAGGAAGCCAGTATTTTTGCAGCTGGCACGAACAAGCAATAAAGGCTGACAATCCAAGGAAGACTGTTAGTCACTGACACAATAAAATAATCCCCCAGAAAAGCTGCAGAAGGAAAAGAGCTTGAAGAGGGTACCAGTGACACACAGAGACAGCTTATGGGTTTCTGTGGTGGAGTGACTATATAGCTCTCCAGCAGCAGCAAGAGAACATTTGAATGTTTTAGTCTAAGAGAAACGTGTTACTTTAGAGACAAGTGCTCACAAATTTTAGGGAACTGTTAACGCATGTAAGCGAAAATTGTGTGTACATCAGTGATACACGTCAACCTTCAAAAACATCACAACCCCCAACTTTGCTAACCAGTGAGTCTTAATAATATTTAACTTTTAAAAAAATAAATAAATCCTGGAATGAGGTTTAAGGGAAAATCAAAGATCTAGAAAAACTAAACAGTATTGAAAAAGTAAACTAAAGGAGATACACTGGTGTTCCAAACTCTGCATGTGGAATGTGCTCATGAGAAAAATGGCTACGTTAAAGCAAAGAAGAAATGGAGCAGGTGGCTTATTTTTTAATTTCATTTTTGACCAGCTTGAATTCTTGAGCCTAATTAAAATTCCAGTCTAACAAAGTCATAAATAAATCTGTATTAGCCATTGTTATAACATATTTATGCAAAAAAAAAAAAAA
>VWZY01000291.1:27911-40224 GCA_013399075.1 Chloroceryle aenea
AAGGTAAAAAAAAAAAAAAAAAAAAAATCACAAAAACAAAAGCTCTAGATGAAAACACATAATGGCTTTTGAGAAAAAAAAATGAAAGCTTTTCAATTAGTATCCATACTTCAGATGATCCTTTTATTCTACTCATCTGTTTTGCATTATTCTTTTGTTTTAGTCAGCATTTCTTTTTAAAAAAGGTTGAATTGGGGGAATACATAATTTTATTTCACATTTTCTGAGTCTGAATAACATAAAATGAGGCTGCACCATGCTTCGCGACCATGCATATTTAAATATTTTCCATAAATACATTATTTTGGTTTTAATCTTGTGACAAAGCACTGCCTGGAAATGATAATGAAGAAACCTAAGAAAATTCCATTTGGAATCATTCTTGCTTTTGTTGCTACCAGTTGTTCCATAAAGGCAAAGCAGATTTGGCCTTTTAATTTCCTTGAGTAATCTAATTCTTTAAGCTGCTTCTGTACTGACTTCTTATATTGAGTTACAGAATTATTCATCAGAAAAAAACTTAGTCCATAATGAAGTGAGTTTCAAGATCCTGTTTCAATCTTGTCCACTATGTATCTAAGCTGAAGTTCCCCATAAGCAGAGGGAAAGACTTTGATGGAAGGAGTATTTCTGTTTCCCCATTCCTCATGGAATGATTAGAGGATTTTTACTCATAGGACAAAACTATTTTTTTCCTGTTTGAGAAGGATGAAAATCCAGGAAATTCTCCAGAATCTAAAATTTTTTCTTCAAGAAACAACCTTGAAGAGACTTAAAAAGCTTTAAATCCTTAATACAGGACACATTTAGTCCACACTCAGTTAACTAGCCAATTTGGCAGCTACTTTGAATTAGTTAATAACATACATAGCTACTCGGCCACTTTATCCTTGCTTTGTGGTGCTCACCTACACCTATTCTTGTGCCTTTCGAAGTAACTGTTAAGTTTTGAGATGTTCAGATGTTATATGCCCTTCTCTCCTGTCTTGTGTTGATGAGGTTATAAAGAGACATGGGCTTTCGGGCTTTCTGAGGGAATACCCAAGCAAGGTGCCTTTTTATCCGAGATACTTAACTCTAGTGGATTGTAAACTGAAGCTTTAGCACCAAAACTGTGGTAGAAGGGAAAGCATTTCTTTTTGATGTGTCCCTTTACTTTGTACAGGGTTGTGTGTGTTTGGTTTTGTTGGTGTTAGTTTGGGGTTTGGTTGGTTTGGGGTTTTTTTGAGAAGTACATGTATTTCGGGCACTTTTTTCATGAGTGCACAACCCACCTTTGTTCATATTCTCATGTGCGTTTGTACCTGCTGCAGATGGAAGAGGGTTGGGCTTTGTAAGAGCATGCACTAGCCAAACAATAAAAGCTGAGAGGGAATATACTGAGTGAAGCAGGTACTGTTGCTCTTGGGCCTATTATGTAGGCTCTAATAAAAAAAAAAAAAGGTGAGGGGAAGAAATACCCCTACAGACAAAAAAACTCCAAACAAAACAGCAAAAGCACAAAATAAACCAAACCAAACCAGCTATTACTACAGGAGCAAACCAGTAAAATGTTAAAATAGTGTTCAGTTTCTGAAGTTCCTTTTGTTATCAAAACTTTTCCCTTTTCTACTAAACAGGGAACTGGAGTTAATTTGGCGAGAATATTGTAAATATAGGAATGCCAAATTAGACAGGGATGTAAACTTCTATCTTTGCTGCCACATCCCTTATATAAATAAATATGCTTCCAGTGACACCATTTACTCTTTATTACCTGATTGCTTCTGAACAGTATTTAGACCACTGCCTGTATGCTAAAATCAGGAGACTTTAGCTGCTTGTCTGCTCTGAGGAAGGTGTGTTGCCTCTGGGGAGCCAGGTCCTTTGAAATGATGGATTTGAAAGCAATTAATAATTCCATGAGGTGCACTTGACTGTAGAAAGTGACTAGAACGATGTTGTTATCACTGCAGTGCTCTGTCCATAAATATAATGTGGATGATATGTATACAACCATATGCAAGTGGCATATGGTGTCTCTAGTATAGAAACAGTCTTCTTTCTGGACGTATGAATAAACATGAATGTCTATACCATGTTCATAATCAGTTTCTAAAAGTAAAGCTGTTGGTGTGTTGATAGTATGAAAAGTATAAAGGAAACTGATTGTGTGCTAAGTTCAATTCTGAGTCTTACAAATATTGTATCGTTTTGCAAGTAATTTGTGTTGCAGCTATACAATAACCATATACTATTTACACCTCTTAAAATGGGAGGTTACCACAGAAGTTGTTGCAGACTCTTAACTAGCGTCATAAATATTCCACTGTACTCCACTCAATATGAAATCTTTCACTGCCTGTCCCCTGAAGGTATATTCTTCATTTTCACAGTTACAGCACAATGATAAATTAGAGCTTAATGCTGTTGTGCCATTAAGCTACCAAAGACTTCTTATAAGCAACTACCCACATGTTAAAAAACATAAAAAGCAGTCCCACTAGCATGCAGTGCAAAATTTTTTTTCCTCTCTTTCCCAGAAGTATGAGAATCCTTGACTCTTTATTCTAGTAAATCACTGGCCAAACCCAAGGAAACTCACAATACTTAGCAGCCTTCTGACAGAGATTAGCACGTAAGCGATGTTGTGCCATAATCTAGGACACAAAGCCCTTGAAATAGGTTTCATTTTAAGTTAAATAGGCAAAGCATCAGCCTGGAACAGTGATGTTAATAACAGGGAAAGAAGTCATTATTAAAAAAAAGACACTATGCCAGAAAGGGATAGATAGAAGCTACATTCAGTACTTACCTATATGTATAGATGTAGACCAAATGTAGCCATTTTTTGTGTGTGTGAGGAACTAATTAATTTTATTAGAGAGTAAGTAAATTCAGCTGTGAATGTTTGAGATTCTAATGACTTCCAGAGATTCAGAATGAATTCAGCAATAAAAGCTAATTAGAAGGGAAATGGATGCCTAAAATATCCCTGGTGTGCATAAAGAAAGAGTATAAAGACCATTCATTGAAATTAAAATTTAACAGTAGCCTAATGCTGCATGACATAAAATTCCATCTGTTGTGGAGAGCCACTAAACAAAGATACATGGGGAATATTGTGTGGTGTCTCAGCTTTGCAGCTAGTCAATGACTGTATTTTAATGTCAAACCACTCCACACGAGAAGTTTGCTGTTCAGAAGAGTCACTTTAGGGTGTGATGATTCCTGCAATACTATATTAGAGACAAAAAAAAAACAAAACTAGAAGTGATGCAGCATTAATGAGACGTTTTATTTTTAATTAAGTAGATGGGGTTTCTTCCTGCCTTTTTTTTTTTTTTAATGCTTTTATTTTTAATCTTTACAAGTGTAGAACAGGTACCCTTTCATTTTAGTACATACAGGCCATAAAATCTGTGTCCAAACCAGTTCCTTGAGGATGCACAGGCATCCATACACCTTGCAGGCTTCAAACGGAATTCAGGAGCAGTCGGTGTCCTTTCTCACAGTATCCCATCTAAAAAGCTGTAGAAGTTTCTGCAGAACATGTGTAAGGAAGTAAATGACAGCTCTGAATAATTTATCCTAGAATGTCTGGCTTCTTGTGCTATTCACAAAATGTCTCTGAATGGTTTGGTTTTTTTTTTACTGACTGATTAACAGTGATTGCTGTAGCCAATTTCAGTGCACACATCTCTGACATAAATTCCCCTGGAACAGTTCTCAAGATGTGGACTGAAGCATTGATGAAAGGTGGTTATATTGTACTTGCATTTCCATATTAGATGAACACAGCTATAATAATTCCATTTTGATGACTAGAGACATGCAGCAATCAAAAAGGGTCTTGTTTGTTAAATGACATATCTATTAGTTTATTTCTAGAGGATTTATAATTATTGAGAAATTTCCAACACAGTAATTTTACCTTCAGGCTTATGTGTTAGACTGGAACAACAGCTTTTCAGAAAGAGAATGTAACAAAGTGATTGTATGATTCTTAGCACAACATGACTGTGGACTGTGATTGTTACCTAAGGCTAAGTGCAGGCTGAATTAGGCCATAATGTCAAATTAGATGCTATTTGAGATGCATATAGCACATTTTCTGAATGCCAACATGTACATTAGTTATTCAGCACCTCCATTATGGGACATCTCTCAATGCAGAATTAATGGCTACTACAGAACACATACAGTGAAAGAAAATAACGGGGTACACAGAGGAGAGTCACCATCGTGTTGTGTGGACTGAGAACAAAAGTCCTTCAGAGGAAAATGTTATCTAAACAGAGTTCAAAACAATGGTGTGACTTGCTTACAGCAGAAAATGCTGTGAGTTAGCAGGAAGGGGGAAGAACTAGAACCAAAGATAAAGCCAAACATAAAAATTAATTCATATTCAGCAGCTTTAGGGATACTTAGTTAAGGTCCCTTCCAACCCCTGACATCCTGTGGTCCTGGGATATTCAAAATAAAAACGTAGACAGGTTGCTAATGAGGTTATTTCAATTTTGGATTTGCAAATTTACCCAAGAGGAGAGCAGGGAGGCTTTTATACAGGATAGAAAAAATACTAATACAGATCTAACTATTCATCTTTCTTGAGCAGTAATTGCAATGGTCATGGTAAACAGTGCCATTAAAATGTAAAAACCCAGCAGGTGTAACAAGCTAATGCCAGATTTTCAGCCACGGTCTTAGTCAAGCAGAAACTATGTAATTCAACTGCAGTATGTTCTGTGAGTTACAGAAGAGGTAAGTGGCACATAGGGCAGGAGGTGTGATAAAACCGCCTTTCTTGCGTCTACCTCCCCCGTGTCTTGCCATCCACTCTGCATACTTGGTTCTTTCTGTCCCACCAGCTTGTTTGTCTCCTCTCATTGATCTTGCTCTGTGTATTTGTGAGCTATTGTAACTTTATAATTATTTTGTTAATAAGAATGATGCATCTTCTAAGTCACTGGTAGCTCATACGTTTCACTAAACATACTGGTAAGAACAATTCTCTTGATGGGCAGCTCTCCCCCATATGTCCTAAAGTTCTTGCCATTGCAGCCCTTAGACTTGGCATTTGCTGAAATATGTTTTTCATTTTTTACTGTTTTGAATCAGTGTTTGATTCAAAGTACCTGTCATGGTATTCATACTATTCCCAAAACATTAATTTGGGATGAAAAAGTGACTGGCTATGTATTTGTAGAAGCAAAGTATGAAACTACACTACATTTACTGACTTTTCAGGTTGACCTCAGTAGTTCAGCGCATCAGTATTAAGCCTGTCAGACTGTGCTGAATCGACTGTCTTTAATTCCTCCTCCAGTAGTAATCACTTATAATGAATTGTAAGGTGTGTTGCCCATTAGAGGGATATCTGTGAGCCTCTATACGCAAACGTCCTTCTCTCAGCCAAGATGTAATGATTATATACATAGTATTCATAAACATATGGTAAATCATTTTACAGAATGCATGTCATTGTTCCAGAATACTTGAGAAAAATATTGTGAAAGCCATCTGTATGCAAGTAAGATAATAAGGGGTGTGACAGGCAGGCTGATAACTGTAATCTGCTGTATTATTATTGTACACGTCCTTTTTTATCATGCAGTGACAAAATGTGAACTCATTGCTCCTAGAGCTTCAGATTTTGAATGTCAGGCTTTTTTTTCTATCATTAGCTTAAAAAATGCTTCTCAGAATTGAGAATAATGAATTGTGCTTTGGATAAATTTCATATTGCTTAAAGGAACATATCAAAATTTTGTTGATTTGGTTTTTGGTTTATTTAATGAAAAAAGTATTTTACTGTCTGTGATGGTTTAATCCACTTTAATCCTGTTCGGCTGCTGCTCACCTGTATCATGAGTTTATGGCACAGTCTTTTGCTGCAGAAAGTGTAATAAATTTATTCCTCAAGTTAAATAGTGAACCCTGCATAAAGCCTGCATTCATACTTCTCTCCCTAAAATTGTCTTCTGAGATATGTTTCCATCAGTGTGGGGATGATTTGAGAATGGAGGGGGATGACCTGTACAGTGAGTGACAAAGGCTCACCTTCACAGGGACATCGGCAAACGGAGAGGAAGAGTGCACTAGCTGGAACCTCCTGAAGTTCAGCAAAACCAAATGCCCAGGGCCAGAACGACCCGGTGCCTAACACAGATTCGGGACATCAGTACACCCTAGAGTGCAAGGAAATCGGGAATCATGGGCCCACTGAGCTCATAATTTGTGAGGAGATGTGGTGTTCAAGTATTACTGATACAAAAAGAATATGTAAGAAAAGCTAATCAAGCTGATTTTTCTGTTTAGTTTGGTTTTTTAAGCAAATAATATGTTTAACTACTTTAAAAAGTTAAAGATACTGCTTTAAAATTTGTCAGCAAGACAGTTAGCATCAGTCTGTCGTTTCCAAAAGATGCAAGTATTTTCTGTCATCATTATTTTTGTCAAATACCTCATATAAAATCACAACATAGTGAGGCATAGAAAGCTTGTTAGACTGCAAAAGTTTCTAAGAATGAACACAGGTAGCATAATATTTCACCCCCAAAAATTCATAATCTGCACATGCTTCTTGAGATGTTAGAAAATGGATGTCTGTGGTACCCTAGACAAAAAAGTCTTCTTTATCAAATAGTTTTCTAAACCTTTATTGTACACTTTATATCCAAATAAAATCTATCATATCTAGAATGATGGCAACAGTTCAGCTTTAACATCATGTCTAAACCTCCAGCATTCATCCGAGCAGCACCTCAAGGACATTTTTGTTCAACTTCTCAATGAAATGGATCACAATTTTTAACTTTTTTTTGTATACATTGTCCTGATGAGAAAGCCATATTGTCTGTGGCTGTGAAATGAAAACAATGAGGTGTTTCACCAAAAAAACCCAAACATCCAAAGCACCGGGGAGAGGTTTCAGGTTCTCTTTATGAAAAGTCAGTCAGCTAGGCTATTCTGAGGATTTATTCCAAACAAATCTCCCTTTCTAAATTAATTTTCTTCAGCTACATCTATGGCTGAATTTGGTACGTTCTTAAAGAGCTTTAGATTTTATTCCCCTACTTTACGGCAACTGAGACCCCCATTTTTTAATATTTTTTAATGTTATTTCCTGAAGCTATTGTGTTTGACTGTTCTAGGAATCAATTTTTGGGATATGTAGTCAACTCATTTTTATTGCAACCCATTCAAGTCATTAAGCAGCATAATTTCAGCTACCATGCAAATGCTGATTAAATCTACAGCTTTTATTTTGCCATTTTAGCTGTGCCTTGACAACTAATTGCTAGTTTGGTTCGGCATCAAAGGGGTATTGAATTTTTGGAATAAAAATGCAGTGAGACGCATACCAGAAAGGCATGGATCTCTCATCCATGCTTATCACTTGCTAAATGGTACATCAATATCCAGAGCTCTGAGCACTGTGGTTGCCAGGAACCAGTTTGAAGTGGGGAAGGAGAAACACCTTAATTAGATGGAAAGCATTAATGCTGCGCTTAAAGAGCAGCTTCTGTCAAAGTACCAGGTAGGTTGAGGGCGTCAAAGTGCCACGGCTGGAGGGCTGGAAACTCCCACGTTCTGTAGGTGCCCTATCAGCGTGACATTGCCCAGGGCTTCTAGTTATGAGGCTCCCAGTTTCCAAATGATTCCGATTGCTGGTAGGATTGGAGTTAACGATCCAGGCCTGTGCCAGGGCCTTCCCAGCCGTGCGCGTTGAGGCGCTGCCGGCGGGAAGTCGTGGGCAGACTCTCTGAGGGGGTGCCGGGGCTGCCCCCGGCCGCTTACAGCGGTCACAGGGGCCTCACTTCAGGGCACAGCTGAGCCCCTCATCCACGGGTGGGGGACTTCAGGAGAAACCAGTTTAAGTGAGTGCAAAAAACTTCAGGCCGTGAGGGAGGTGGATAAGAGCAGAAGCAGCTTCTGCTCCAGGAGCACCTGTCTGACTGAGAGCAGGGGGATGCTGTGGCAGAAGCCTTGCTGGGCTGAGAAGCTTGTGTAGGAAATGGCTTCTGCGGGGGACTGTGGTCTATGGAGATGAGGCCCCAGCGGTGCATGTTTGCCCAGAAGGAGCAGTGGAGTGTGGAGAAGACCCTATTGGAATGGGAGAAAGCCGTGAGGAGAAAGGAACAGCAGAGAGGTACTGTTGTGTGCTGATCCGCATCTCCATATCCCTGCACCCCGCAGGGAGGGAGAGGGGTTGGGAATGAGGGATTAAGTGGAGCCTGGGATAAAGGTGGAAGAGAAAGGTTTTAAAGGTTGCTCTATGCTTCATATTATCCAACTCCTTTTTTACTGGCAATAGATGCTGTTAATTTTTCCTTAAAATGAGTATATTTCACCTGTGACACAGTAATTTGTGACTTCCTTGCATTTATCATCACCCATAAGCTTTGTCAGCTTGTTTTCCCATCTCCCTGCCCTGTGGAGATAGGGAATGAGTGGGTGGGTGTGCGCCTGGCAGCCGGTCAAGGTCAACCCATCACCAGTTTGTACTAAAGACAAGGGGCTGTCACTCCCTTAGCTCTGGAAGTACCTTGTGTGAGGGTCCTGCAGCCTCAGCAGCCCATAGGGGAGAAGCTGACATTGCAATTGAGTGCAATGAAGATTGTTTTGAGTTATATATATATTTCTTTTCCTGCACAATTAACATGTTTTGTGTAAGCTTTGAAGCAAGTGCTCTTTGCTTGAAGAGGAAAAAAAACAATAATTTTTTTTGGCTCCCAGATACTGACATGAAACTGTCTCTTACACTTCAAAAGAAGTATTCCTCTCCTCTTAAAAATATCACCTCAGGGGTTTGGGGTTTTCTTTTTTATGTTTTTATTTACTACTACATGTAGGTGGGATGCAAAACTAAATCTCTCTTGTCGTGATAGTACAGGTTCTTTAAAAATACTCAGAAAAGCTGTCCACTTAGCTATATCTTTCATTCTTCCTCCTGAAAGCGTGTATTATTCAATTGCACTTCTGACAATTGCCGCTCTATCAAATACTTCGAAATTTTAATCACTTCCAGACCAGATTACAATCTCGTGTAAATGTAGCATTGCTTTATTGCTAATATATAGTAAGAGATGAGGAGCAGGAGTTGTTTGGTGTTTCGTGTGTGGTTTTTTTGTTTAGTTTGGTTTTTTTATACTATTATTTTCTTGCTTTAAGTGGATCTTCTCAAAAATTTGGCGGTTTGCATTGTGTCAGGCATGTGAACAGAGCCACAGTCAAATACCAGTATTTTTTTGTTTGCTTCAGATTCTTTCAGAGTTGCTCTGTGAAACATTTCTGTTGGTTAGCAGTGGAGTGCCATGGGTATAAATATACTTGGGCATGTGTCTGAGATGCCTAGAACTTCAGTTATCGAATAGTTTACTGTCTTCTCTCCCACAGTCAGTGTTGAAGCCAAAACAGTTGAGGCTCTTGAAAATAACTATTCTTATATCCTAAATTTTATCTCATTCCTATATATATTCCTGGATGGTACTGTTTTACTTCTTATTTAATATCAGCACAACTTGGTGTAGAATCTTTAGTCCAAACCTAAGGAAATGGGCTTTGCATTTTTATGTTACTTTTGACTGATGTTCCCAAATAGTGAACAGTCACCTTACATCCATCAGAGATTTACTGAGGCCTAAATGTTGAGATACTTGTCCCAGGCTGTATAAAATTAGTGACCAATATGAAGAAACAATATAGCTATACCATCTTCAAGTCCTAATTTATTGAAAGCAGGTTGTAAATGTTACATATACGACACAACAACAGGCATTTTAAAGCACAGAGATGTTGATGTCATTTATTTCTCCATGACTTTTGGCAAGTCCTAATGCAGGCCCTGATACGTGAAGTAAAAGAGACTGTAAAAGAGAAGAGTGTGTCCTGATGTCTAATCTCTGTCTAGCTGTTTTCTCAATAATAAATTATATTTTATCTGAATGTATGTTATTTTTGCCAATCAGTATCCTGAATTTTGATTACTGTGGAAGTTCAGAGCAACAGAAATGAAAGCTCTTCCACAGAATGAAATTTTGAAGTTCTAAAAGCATCACAGATTTCTAAGTAACATCAAATGGTAGAACTGTGGCTTAAGCCAATACACTGATGGATTAACTAAGTACTACTCGCAGTGTTTACACCTAGAATCTCCCTTCAGAACTTTAAATTAAAAAACATTTTAGCCAAGAAAATACTATAAGGTGAGTAGCTGTCTGCCTAGCATTATCCTGTGATCAGTTGTAGATAAAACTTTCTTCTTCCTGTCAGTGATATCTGTTTACTTGATTGGTGTTGTGTCTAGCAGTGCAGGGGCTGCATGGTGGAACATGATCTCTTTTAACCTTCCTTGTGTAGCTGCTGGAACGCTTGTGGTTCTGGTTCAAACCGGTTCTGAGGCTCGGGTGGTGAAAAAGAAGCCTCTAGAAGCTTCTAAAGCGCATGCGCCAAAAGGAGCCCCGNAGAATATTCTAAAGCACATGCTCGAAAAGGAGCCCCGCCTTCATTTGCAACGCCCCGCCCTCTTATGAATATGTATGAGGGAAAGGAATATAAACCGGGACCGGGCCACGTGTATCCCTCAGTAGAGCAGAGACTTTCGGTATGTGCAGTGGTGTTTGCCTGCCTCTATTTTTTTTACTAAATTAAATTGAAATTCCCCTTTGGGACCGATTTTTTGATTTTTATCTGTAACAATTGAGGGCTCGTCCGGGATGTTGTCGGTTCTTGAATCCTTATTTGATCTAGGAGGGCCGCCTCACCATTGCTTTCGGTGGCGTCGGGTTGGAATCAACACCATCCTGAACCTGAATAGGGGCAAGCAAAGAATTTGGTTGTTTTAAACTCCTTTGCCGGCTGCAGTAGTTTATTTTCCTTGTAATTAAGCGCGCGAAGATCCGAAGGAAGACAAGGGAGTCGTGAGTATTTGAGACGTACACCGTTCGGTGGGGTGGGATTCGGTTGCTTGTGCGTGTGTGAGAGTGTGACTGAGACGGAACGCAGTTCCGAAGCGAGTGCGGAGGTCTTCTAACCNAATACTATAAGGTGAGTAGCTGTCTGCCTAGCATTATCCTGTGATCAGTTGTAGATAAAACTTTCTTCTTCCTGTCAGTGATATCTGTTTACTTGATTGGTGTTGTGTCTAGCAGTGCAGGGGCTGCATGGTGGAACATGATCTCTTTTAACCTTCCTTGTGTAGCTGCTGGAACGCTTGTGGTTCTGGTTCAAACCGGTTCTGAGGCTCGGGTGGTGAAAAAGAAGCCTCTAGAAGCTTCTAAAGCGCATGCGCCAAAAGGAGCCCCGCCTTCATTTGCAACGCCCCGCCCTCTTATGAATATGTATGAGGGAAAGGAATATAAACCGGGACCGGGCCACGTGTATCCCTCAGTAGAGCAGAGACTTTCGGTATGTGCAGTGGTGTTTGCCTGCCTCTATTTTTTTTACTAAATTAAATTGAAATTCCCCTTTGGGACCGATTTTTTGATTTTTATCTGTAACAATTGAGGGCTCGTCCGGGATGTTGTCGGTTCTTGAATCCTCATTTGATCTAGGAGGGCCGCCTCACCATTGCTTTCGGTGGCGTCGGGTTGGAATCAACACCATCCTGAACCTGAATAGGGGCAAGCAAAGAATTTGGTTGTTTTAAACTCCTTTGCCGGCTGCAGTAGTTTATTTTCCTTGTAATTAAGCGCGCGAAGATCCGAAGGAAGACAAGGGAGTCGTGAGTATTTGAGACGTACACCGTTCGGTGGGGTGGGATTCGGTTGCTTGTGCGTGTGTGAGAGTGTGACTGAGACGGAACGCAGTTCCGAAGCGAGTGCGGAGGTCTTCTAACCGCGGTTCCAATCTCCCGCGAGGGACTTGGCCGGTGAAGGACCGAAGCGATTCCTCTAGGACTCGTGGGTGGGTGATGGGTCCTAAGCCCCCTGCAGGACACTCACGCTAAGGCAGGCAAGGGCTGTAGAAATTGCTACATAAAAATTCCCAGATGGGTCTGGCAAAAACGGAGACTCGGCACCAGAAGCAAGGGAGCAAATTGGCCACATACACCTCGGCAGTGTCCGTTAGGAATACTGATCAGAAACCGGAATGAAAGGGGCCCCAGAACAGAAAACAGAAAATCACTTGACTATTGTAATGTAGAATGGCCAAAGGAATTTTTAAGACCACGTGTCTTAATGCTTGTTTCTGGATCTTTGTAAGATTGGGTTTGCTAGGCTTTAAGTGTATACGTGGTGACCCGCTGAATTAAAACACATGGTAGCGGAGGAAGAAAACTCAGGATTCCCTCAGAAACGGCGAGTGAAGAGGGAAGAGCCCAGCGCCG
>VWZY01000291.1:41901-79828 GCA_013399075.1 Chloroceryle aenea
GATCCCTGCCCCGCGGTGGTGCGGGAGACGTGGCGTAGAGAAACCCCCTCCTCGGCGGCTCTCTCGGGGGACCCAAGTCCGTGTGTTCGGGGCCGGTGCGGTGCCGCAGCCGATCCTGGAGAAGTCGGCGGGAGCTTCGGGGAGAGTTGTAAACTCTCTCGTGAGGGGCCGGGCACCATGAAATGGACTTGCCCCGAGAAAGGGGCCCGCGGTTTCTAAAGCGTCGCGGTTCCGGCGGCGGCCGCNACTGGACCAATTTCCAGGTCCTTATACTTGGACTTGGGGAGGAAATACAGTCTATTTTAGCGATCTTCCTGACTGCTGAGGAAAAGGGCAATGAACACTGCTCGACGGGCAAGAGATGTTGCCACAAGCCCATGCCAGACAGGTGTTGGAGTGTTTGCATGTACAAACACATTGGGGTACAAGGGCATTCAGTGATCATTCCCTTAAAACAATGTGGCTGCATTGGAATTTTTAGCGAAGCAAATTAAACAAGGCTGCTTAATTCCCAAAAGATAAAACAAAACAAAAAAATGTTTGGACAAGTGACCAGGGGAGGGGGGAAAGCAGCTTACAGACCCTCTGAAAAAGTACAAAGGGACTTCACTGAATTGCCCAGGGTGTGGAGGATAAAATACCTTTTGTTAATAGTAGATGATGTAACACAATGGGTAGAAGCTTACTCTGTAGCAGGAGTTAAAAACACAGATGGTGGCAAAAATGGTGTTGGAACACATAATACCTAGATACGGGATAATCCAGTACATCGATTCTGATCAGGGCACATACTTCACATCTAAAATAATAAAATTATTTTGTCAATAATTAGGTATTCACTGGGATACCACACTCCGTGGCATCCACAAAGCTTGGGGAAAACAGAATGAATCAAACAATAAAAGAGCAATTGGATGAGACACAGGTGCCCTGGATGAAATGCTTACCATTGGCACTCTTAAACATAAGAGCTAAGCCACACAGTGAGACTGGATTGTCACCATATGAAATGTTACAGGGCACGCCTTATTTTCAGGGGATGCCTTTGGGAAATGATAAAGATTATAGTGTCTAAAAATGCATAATAACCATTGCAAAAAGATGAAGGGATCTAAGAGAAATTGGGATAATGGCTCAAACACCACCATTGTGATTCACAATTCATCACTTAAAACCAGGAGATAGGAGATCCTAATAAAAACATGGAAAGAAGAAACCCTATCTACCCTCTGGGAAGGACTTTCTCTTGTTCCTACTACACAAAAACAGTTTTAAGAACTGCTGAGAAAGAATGGACACATGTGTTGTGAGTGAAAGGTCCAGTGAAGGAGTGGAAAACAGCATCCGAACCAGGAGAAACTAAGCCAATCATAAGATGAACTTGAAGCTAAACACCAGATGAACTTGAAGCCTTCATCACAGAACATAAGTAACTGTGGGAATTTCATTCTGGCTACTCCTGTAGAAGTAGTAAACAGGGAAATTCTGAAGTAGATAATTGATAGAGGCATTTAAATATTCTCCCCTAGGGATAACAATTGACTCTCTACAGGGTACATGGGATTTTTGGGACATGGCATACACATTAGGTAAAGCTAACATTTAATCTCATCTGGTTGTCCAGAAAAGGCCACCCTTAAGATGAAGGAAGAGGGCAAGACCGGAGTGGGAACCGGTGGTGCGGCTTAAAAGGTCTGCCAAGGGCTGCAACCCCTTCGGGCTGTGACCGCCGATCACTATGGCCCTGACCGGACCTCTTCTGGTCGAACTGGGGGTGAGTTCCTTGACTCTGGCTATGGCAGCCAGCTGTAGTGTCACCCAACCCAGTATGCTCTGGGCAAAGAAGGAAATGGAGCTGTATGCTGTGATCCAAAATAACTCCCCTATCAATATTGGACAGGAATGAGAACAAATTCGGAAGAAGAATTGAAAAAGTTCAGGTTATAGCCATCTTGAATACCTCTGTGTCAGTGACTTCTGGAAGTCTAGAGAGTCAATACAACACTGGTTGTTGTTTAACTCCTTCTACCATGAAATGGAGGCAGGAGTGAGAGATGAAATACCCACAGTANCTTTAGGAATATGTCCAAGTAAAAGGAATATAAACAGGGAATGGGGCTGGTCCGGATGCGCGTGTTGGTAGAGCAGAGACNATTTGTGGTGGAACAAATATGTTACACAGATTACAAGCTGTAGTAGAAATAGCTGTAAAACAAAAAACAGCGATGCACTTCGATAAATTGCAATACCAAGATGAGAACTGTTACACAAGCACAAGAAGGGGGTGTCTGTGGAAAATGTAACCTTAGTAATTGTTGTTTAGAAATTGAGGATGAAGGGAAATGTGTCAATGAGCTTGTAAAAGAAACGAAGCAATTGCGCGGGTCGCGGTTCAAACTTGGAATGGAGTAAATCTAAGGGAATTGGGGGGAGATGTTAAGGACAATGGATGGCTTACAAAATAGGGATCGTTGTACTGGGGATATGTGGGGGACTGTTGATAATTCCATGTTTAATACCTTGTTACACTAGTCTCATCCACTCAGTTACACAAGGAGTGCAGATACTTGCAGTGCCCACTGATCCTGAAAGAAGCAAAGGGGTAAACTTTCTCTCACATGGTGATAAAAACAAAAAGATCCAAAATTGATAGCAATTTGGCAAGTGTTGACTCAGTTGGAAATGAGAACATGAATCAATGCTATAAAAAAGAAAATGGGGTTTGTGATACATGTTCACTTGATTGGTGTTGGTGTCAAGCAGGGCAGGGGCTGCATGGTGGAATGTGATCTCCTTTAGCCTTCCTTGTGTAGCTGCTGGAACACATCTGGTTCTAGTCCAAACCGTCTTCGTTGTTAGCTGCGTGGTGTGAAGGGGGGGGGTCTGAATCACGGGTGCTGAAAGAAGCCTCTAAAGCACATGTGCTGAAGGAGCCCTGCCTTCATTTGCAAAGCCCCACCCCTTTAGGAATATGTCCAAGTAAAAGGAATATAAACAGGGAATGGGGCTGGTCCGGATGCGCGTGTTGGTAGAGCAGAGACTCGTGGCACACTCAGCACTGTTTGCTTGCCTCTATTTTCTCACTAAATTAAAGTGAAATTCCAATTAGTGACTCACTGTTTTCATATATAACACCATCCCACTTGCTGTATGAGGCATTTGACCTCTTCAGGTGGTGATCTTTTTTCTGACACGATACTTTCTGTATGTTAAGATCAAGGAAGAGAATTTAGATGATGGGCAAGATGAGATCCAAACCAATAACCTAGGTGTGTTTTTCTTTAAACTGTCATAGCAAACAGCGATACTACAGCAGTGCCACAGACCAGCTCTCACTGTTGAAATGCAGCTCTGCATTTCTGCTTTATAAACAAACCTAACTCCAAGCTTAATTCGATGTTAACTCTCAAGGCTTGTTTCTCATCGGTTGTAATGTTTACTGCTAACATAGCTTGCTCTGGAATGATCCTTTCAGGAGGCAGCTAAACCCCTTTTCTTGATGGCTCCTGTAGTATACAGAGGACCCAAGGCTTTGGATTTTATGTTTCTTAAACCCGAGTCTTCCTGGTTTCTGCATGTAATCCTTGATATATTACTAGAAAAAAAACACACTTTCTGAAATATCAAATGCCACAGCTCTGCTGCTCAGTCCCATAATTTACTGTCCTCCCTTGTCTGTATCATTTCTACAGAGCTTCTGCCTAGCAGCACAATACCTGTCTGGTAATTTAGTTAGGTAGTGTGAGGAGTCTAAAGTCTTCGGACACTACTCACCTTGTTACTTTAAAAACACAAAAAAATACCCAACCCCCCAAAAAAATTGTTGTGAAACAAGTCTGGAGAAGCTTTTTTCCTGCTCCAGTCTCATTCCTTTTGTCAATTTGGAGTCATTGTAGTGTTTTACCCGAGGCTTTGCTTTCTTTTAACTAATTAAAGGAAATAATAATGAGTTGCTCCCTTAACAGAGGAGTACCCCCTTAAAAGCACTGCTGCTGTTTCATGCTGCAGAGGCATGTGCCTGCCCTATTCAAGAAGAGGCATCCAAAACACTGTTCACAGGAATAAAACAGTAGGGAATTGATGAGAATCAGCAGTCTGCTTCTGCTGCACTGGAGGAAAACTGGAAAAAAGTTACAGGAGAAAAGACTTATTTACATGTGTTCATTGCCCTTACTCTCTGAGTACGTGTATAGGTTTCGAATAGAAACAATGTCAGTAGAACTACCATGGCAGTATCCACTCTTTATTGCTAACAGCCATTTTACTATTTCTTCTAGGATTTCTCATTAGAGATGGTGTCCTCCCTGTTGGGGAGGAAAGGAAGAGATAAAATGGAAGGTTTTTTTTCTTGAGAGGAAATTTAATCTTTTCTATTACAGTTTAAGTTTTTCTGATCTCACAGGTAACTTCTTTATTTACAAAATACTTCCGCCTACTTGCAGATGGTCATCATATTTTTCCTTGTTAACCTGCTCTGAGCTAAACAATTTAAAATATTTCTATCTGTCCTCACAGGTTATAAACCTTGTCTGTTTCCTTGCCCTTGTTCTATCCATTTTGTCCATGTTTCTGGGAAGGGAGAGTGAAGACCTGGACAGCATGCTCTGGCCAAAGAGCCATCAGCCCTGCCTGTAGGGAAAGATTGCCTGAAGAATCTTGACTCTTGTTTTCAGCTGTCTGAGGTGGGTATTCGGCTTCTACTCAACAGCGTAGCATTGTTGACTTGTGTTCATCATTGCTGCACAACAAACTGCACACCTTTTTCTGTCAAACTGCTAACTACTTGATCCGTGTCCTACATTTGCATAGCTAATTATGCATGCTTAGGTGCAGAACCTTGCCTTTGTCCCCACTGAATAAATATTCTCTGCTTTTCATTTGCTTTCCAATTTGTCAAGTTAATTTGAATTCCTAGCTTGTCCTCCAGCTTATTTGCAGTCTGTACGAGCTTTGTTATCTGCAGATTTTAAAACTCGTTGAGATTTAACAATTCTATACAAAAGACAAAGGTCTTGATATTTGATACTTAGCCACATCTTGAAATGCAGCATAATCAGCAAATGCACTCCATCCCTAAACAGTGGACTTTCTCAGTTTTGCCTGCTCTCAAATGATGTGAGCACTGGGGGCCTGTGTCAGTTGAAGAGGAACTAGAATGATCAGTATTCCATAATTAACATTGGAAGATCCCTATGCAAAGTAATTGGTAATGTGGGACCGGTTTCTTGGAAGAGCAAGAAAAGGACTGGTTTTTTTTCCCACAACAAGAGGTTACATTTTACACAGACAGATGATAAATATATTTTAATTCATTTTCCAAAATTATATGCATGTGATTATTTGAATTCAAATGAACTTTAGGCTGTTTCTCTCATTCAGTGAGGTCAGTGCCATCAAAGATTTCTTACCATTCCCTGTTGGAAATTACCTCCCTGTGGCCAAGGAATGTTTCTGGAACACCTCTGGTGTCTTACTGTCAGTTGAGCTAGCTTTTTGAGACCTTTTTTTTAACTGTATGAGGTCTGCTGCCAGGATAGCTACCATCTTCATCTGGCCTTAATTGCAAGCATATGCTTGAAGTTTTTCTTTGTTTTTAAAGACCCCAGTAGCTTATGGAGTGTTTTTAATTGTATTTTTAAAGAATAGTCTCGGTCAGATTTTGAGCTGAAGATTGGAGGTGTTTTCAGAGTTGATCTTAACCTCTGTATCTTGTAGCTCAGTATTTCTATAATGTTCAGAGTGGATTTTCAGAGCCCCAGCTAGGATACAACTAAAAGAGACACAGTGAATAAGGACATTAATGAGACTCACTGTTGCAGGGATTTTGTATCAGTTAGTAAATTACTTTGTGATATTTTTGTTGGTAAAAATCCGTTTGTGTATGTGCTGAGGGGAGGGAAATGATATCCCAAATTGTGTCATGTCCCATTCTAGATTCTCAAATGCCAGTGCTGCCTCCAGTCTTGAAACCTGGATTGTAAATTAGAACCGGAGTGTGTCTCCATGCCATCATACAGAATGGCAGAAGTAATTGTGGCCCAAGGAACTGTGTTTATTCATGTGTTAATACACTTGCAGACTCCATCAGTGGCAAAACTATCTCCGTTTCTGGACTAGATGTATTGTACTAACTAAACATTCCTGGAGTACAGGAAAATGCATCTAAGCCACCCAATGCACCCCAGTTTCAAAGCACGTGTTAAACCCGAGTACTGACAGTATTGGGAGGAAGGTCAGGTCTGTCCAATGAGAACTGAAATCTACCTAAAAAATACAACTTTGCAAGAAAATGAATTTCTATTTTTAATCATATCCTGTGAATTGTTACGTAACTGGCTACTTGTCACAGTTGAAGTACTACAGGGAAAAGTTGAACCTGCAGGAGGAGAAAAAAGCTTGTCATGAGTACTGCTACACTTTATGTTTGTTTTGTATGTATAAACTTAAAAATGTTATTTATTTTTTGTAGAAAGGTTCTTCAAAGGAAAATGAACTGCCACTTAAAATGATATAATGGCTTTCAGCATCAAGCAGTTACAATCCTGTTTCAAGTTTTTAGTAATATAAAAGCAATGAGAAAGGTTTACAAGATTTAAAATTGTGATAGCATAGTTAGTGTGTAAGAAGACTAGGATCCTTTCCATTAAAGAAAGAATTAACAGGCATAAAGGATGAGAGGCTTTGCTTGAAAAAGTAGTACAGATGATGCATGGTGACATTTAACGTTTACCTGGAGGGCTGCATGGGAGTTTTTTAGCTCAGTTTCAGTACCTGAAACCAGTGAAAGACAAAGCAATGTGAATCACACTTGGCCACAATCAAGCAAGAATTAACATCACTTTTGTATTAGGCATTGGAACTACATTTTCTCACTTGCTTCTCTGTCCCTTTATGTCTATGAAAAACTTCTTTAGAAGTATTTACATTCTATAATATGGAGGAGCTCAGTGCAAACTTTGACAACATTTTACTGCTTGGTACCTTTTTTGATGCTTATTCAGCTACCTTAAGATGATCTTACTGTGCCATCATTTGTGAATTGCTGTTGGTCACCCAACCCATTAGGTAAGGAAAAACACACAGCAATTCAGCTTGACATACTTAATGAGAATGCTGAGGCTGCTTAATTTATCAGCCTATAATGTTAGGTTACTTCAGGACTTAAGTGTTAATGAATGTAATGTGCTGAATCTTTTGACAATGCATAATGATCTTCATCATTGTGAAGCCTGTGAATAGAATAATCTGATCAGTTCATTAAGACTGGAGAGGTCTGAACACACTAATAATACCATTGTTTACACACTGTATACTGCAGACCAAATTAATTTCTGGTGTAATTCCATAAACTTTAATACTGTGGCTTCATGGATACTTCTGACCTAAGGTAAACAAGTCCTTTCTTTCAAGGAATGCTCAAATTCCTCTCTTGACAGTTGTTTATGCTCTTGATTGAGGTGTGTATTGGCAGGACATTAATATTGAGTGAGTTGGTATGTGGCTACGTCTGATGGATTATTTTGCTGCCATTGAAAATGAAGTGGTAAGGAAAGTGTCTCTCAACAATGACCACAGAGAAGGTAGACTACTGCTACCTCTAGTCAGTATTCTTCTGTCACTTCAGACTTGACTTCCTACCTTGTCCCAGAGTTGTAATTTGAAGCATGGGAGCTGGCAGAGACCTACATTGGGTTTTGTGACCAGGACAGCATTTTAATCACTTGAGGATGCTAACTGCTTTATGAAACTTGTAAAGATGTCTGGAGGCCACCATATAGCTATCCTGACAACTTGTAGGCCTCTTTGCAGCAGTAATACAACCTGCTGTTCTGGATAACTCGGGGCAGTTGTCCTACAAGTGATACAATTGACTACTGGCTAAGCACTGTATCTTTTAGGGAACACCATACTTGTCAGTGTTACTGGAGTAATTATTAAGGGGTAAATAAATTGAGTGAGTAGATCAGCTTGAGGTGAAGACATGAAATCCTTTAATGCAGTATTGGACTTGATCCATTTCTGTGAGGTGGTGGGTTTTGTTTGTGGTTGGTTGGTTTTGGGTTGTGTTTTTGTTTCACTGTATGTAGTGTGGGGCTTTAACATACTAAAAGAATCACAATTTAAAAAAAAAACAAACTGTTTAACTTATAAAATAGTGGGAGTTTTCTATCTTCTTCAAAGAAAATATAACCCTTGTCTTTAAGGCTCTTTCATAGGAGAGAGTTTTAGACCCACTTCTCTCTCCAGTGTTGAAATCCTTTTTCTCTGCAGAAGTCAGTGGAGTGCTGCCAGTGTAGAGAAAGAAAATACTGATGTCTGGTGGCCCTGGGTGGAGAGAATTCCCTTTTGGCACTTCTGCCAGTTGCAGTGTGAGTCCTGGACTATTCACTGCTGCACCCACTTGGTTAGAATTGACTGAATGATTACAGAGCTGGAAGCATGCTCATAAAACTTGCTTTCTCTCCTCTGGTAATCAGAAATACAATTTAGCAAGGATTTGGAAACCTTTCATTTTGGAGGAATAACTATTTGTCTGCCTGTCCATTGATGTCTACATCAATAAACAATTTCTTCATCAAATAACTAAATTTGCAGCTTAACTGAGTTTCTTAACCAAATCACAGAAAACTTTTCCAATAAACTGATGGGAAATCTCTCCCATTTCCCAGTGTTGAAATAAAGCTGGGGCAGACTGCACTTGACATTTATAGATGTACAAGAAGCAACATCATTTTATGCAGGAATATACAGCAATGGATTCATGTTGTGGTGCTCACCTGTTGTCATTACAAACTCCTCCACAGATAATTGACATGAGCACTTACTCCTCATCTGCAAAGAATCAAAATTCCAATGATTTCTCTTTAAAATAAACACTGATTATCGTTCTCCCTAGAGAACTATAGACTTAAGGTGAGGAAGAGTTGCTTTCATAACATGGACAATTAGGTTGTATTGTTGGTTATCTCGTGCTCTTAATTTGTTGCACAGACTGTGAAGAATGGAAAGATGGTAGACCAACTATTGCTTTCCTTTGCAAAGTTGCATAGAAAACATTTGTTGAAGTGATACAGAAGCAGTGGATGTATCCCACCAGGACTTCTGAATATCCCTGCCATCGGTCACTTGCTGGTAACTAATATCTGATAACCCTAGTTCTTTAAAAATGCTTTCATGTGGTGGTAATTCATCAATGAAATGCATGAACCACATTTACAGTATCTCAGCCTGGTGTCTCTATGCACAGTTTTTCGGTTTGTTTTTTTTTTACTAGTCACACCTGATCATGAAATGCCTTTGGAACTGTGAAACTTAGACCTGGAACATTTGGAGCTAGTTCCTGGCTCACAAATAGTTATTCATGACAAAACCCGCAATGGTTCCGGGTTTTGAATAATCATAGTACTTAATCACAATGATAGGCATAGTTTGGATTAGTAACCCAGTCAATCTGAAAACATAGAATTCCTAGCTTGCTTTTTTCAAACTGGGTTATGTATTCTAGACATGGTTAGGCTTTTAAGAAGTCTTACTGTGTTGTAGTGACCTTCTTTCATGTACTTATGCTCAATTGATTTTGTTTTTTTAACTTCCATTTTTATTTTTTCCTCCACATTTTGCCCAATCAATTTCTACAAAGAGCAAGGGTAGTTCTTTATTTTCTTCAGGTCTTAGGAAAAAAAGAAATAAAGTTTATTTTTATTGCTTTATTTTTATTTATTGGTTTTATTTTTATCTCTCCTGCTATTATTACAAAAGTATATATTAGAAATATTCAAGGAAGAAAGACATTTAAGACATCAACAAATCCCCAAAGAGAGACAGGTGTTTATAAAAGATGATACCAGCATATGGAAGTTAATAGCCTCATTCTTTCTGTGTAGTTGTAAAAGAAACAGAGGTTTTGGATACTTAAATTCCAGTCTAAATACACCTCACTCCATGTGGAAAGATCAAGATATGTCAACTTGACTTATAACTTGACTTTATTCATAAACATGCATTTGCTGTTGTTGTTTTTGAGGAGAGTTGCTGGAGATCTGTGCCTTGATTCTAGCATAATCAACATGCAGTATCACAAGTTTTGCTCTCACATGTCTTGAATTTACTAATTTTAGGCAAAATCAAGATGCCCAGCCAAACTAAGGAAAATACAGATTTTCCTCAGTGTTGAACCAACAGAGACTTTCTGTAATTCCTCCTTCCTCACCTGAATCTAGTGTTAAGATCTCAGCCAAGTTTCCTGTGCCTGTTGGTGCGTGCGCTCATTCAAATATTTCATTCTTGACAGATAGAAATTAAAATGTCAATCTCTACAGTTACTTTCTTCACTCAAGAAAGTAACAAAAGATGAAGGCTATCCAAATGAAATATGTAAGGGATATATATATACTTTTGTGAATCAAAGAAAAGAAAGAAATAGCTCAAAAGATCAGATTTTCTTTGAAGTAAAGTGTGAGATTGTTTAGATCTCTTTCTCTTACTGGGTTTTCCCCCCTTGGTAATAGTGTTGTATCAGGCTTTAGCTAAGGCAGTATGACTGCTGCCCACGAGCAAAATGGGGATATTCAAACAAAAAAGCTGACACATTGCTTCCTCATCAGGCAAAACTAAATGTAAAGATAAAGGCTGTTCCCTGAAATGGAATCCCTTGCCTGGGAGATCCTTGTTTTCATACTAAGAACAGAATCAAATGATGCATTGAAAATGTGTTGGTTCTTCTCTGTTCTGTATAAATGAAGTTTCCCCTATTTTATTAGTTTTTATTAAAAGGCACATACTGCTTTCAGTGAAGCAGCATTCCAGCAGTGTATGAACATACTGGTTCCCAATGAAGTAACATTTTTTTCTGAAAAAATGGAGGCTGTGTTCTACTGTGCATGATCTACTTTTCACCAAAGACTTTCTCCCTGGGAAATGCATTTTAGGCATCAGTGTGTTAAAGGTTGCCTTTTAAACTGACCATATGAGGTTTTTCAGTGTGATATACTTGCATATTTAATTTTTATAATACCCAGAACAGATAATGATGATGTTTCATACACGATGTCATAAATGTGTCACCTATTGTACATTTATAATATGTTTGTCATTGTAGGCTCCATATTTAGGTCAGATTAAATCGCAAGGAAAATGACTGGAACATCAGGAGGCACAGTGTTTGTTCTACACCAAATGCAAGGCTTCTGTTCTTAACTAGAAAAGGTTTCAAATGCAGGATTTGAAGTTATGGTTATGTAAAAGAAAAAATCAAGAGTAAAACTATTACAGCTTTTGTTCTGTTACTGTTCTGAAAAGAAAACTTCAGTACTTCTGGAGACCAGCTAATCCCAACTGCTGAGTGTTACAGTCATGTTAGGATGAATTTAATAGCCTTATCTTCCCTTGAAGTAGCCAAAACAGAATTCCCTGCAGCTGGTCAGTGAGTTACACGCACTAGATAACTTGTTTCCAGTTATGCCTGTGGAATCCTTAGGAGTTACAAAAGATAAATTAAGGCAAGTATTTGGCCTATTGGCTTCTGTTTTGAGCAGAGATGAAGATACATTTTCCTTCAATGCAAGTATTGACCATCTCTTGGCTTTGGTCAATACTTAGTTCTTGACTGAATTTATCTCAATAGATATCCATACTAAGATCAATATTTATATATCAAAAACAGTGGGAATTATGTATATGTAGGCAGCAAATAATGGGTTTCCAAGAATTGTTGATGAATGTCTTAAAAATCATTTTTCAGTAGAATATATAATATTTTCAGCCTTGCCAGTGATGTTAAAGCAGACAAAATTTTCCATCTTCTCTTAAAAACTTAACTCCCTTTGTGTGTTTTAAAAAATCTGGTAAAGTTTATGAAGGTTTCTTAGAGACAATAAGAGGTCTTCGGACGTTGCCTGCTTTGAGACTTGAAATTAATGTGTTCCCGGTGTAATATTAAATCTTCTTGGCCCTGTTTACCAGGTGTGGGAAAGGGAAGCTGTTGTACTGTGCAAGAACCTGTCCCTGTTCCCTGCAACCCTGCCCAGGGCATTGCCATACTTCGTGTTTCTTTCACATACAAATTGGAGGCCTTGGGAAAGACTGGGCTGACGAGGACTCATTGTCGCCTGTGTGTGTCTTGTTATTTTTCTTCTGTGTGTTTTCAGTAGAAGTGCTGGGAAAGAGTAAATGACCTGAAATAATGGCATGTCTTTATCTCCATTACTTTCCATGCAGCTGTTGGTCAGGTTTGTGGCCTCTTCAGGTTGGTGTTCCTAAGAATCCCTTTTCATTAGAGAATAGTTTGTTCTGTTTTCCAGAATTGCTTTTAAGGCACTTGTTCAGCTGCACATCTTGTGTGCTTTATCACCATGGCTCTTTGGCCTAGCTAAAGAGAGGGGAGGAGAAACCACAAAAAACCCTCCAAAAGCCAACCAAACCCCCATCACCCAACAACGGAAAACTGCTGAGGTCGCAGCTGTCTTCAGAATGCAGTTTGCCACCAAAGCAAGTGATGGGTCTCCAAGTAATAAATAGTACATGAAAGCTGAAAGCAAAGTGTTTGTAGAAAAGATCACTAAATTTATTCACCGAAACACGAGCGAATACCTGAAAAAGATAATTTTTTTTTTATTCCCCACTGTTAACTGGCTGAAATAATTTGGTAAAATTCTTTGTTGCCAAATGTGGTGTTTAATGATTTGCAGAGCAATTAACCTGTCAACTTCATACACTAATTTGCTAAATCCTTTCCAATCTCCCTTTAATTATTTATATTATTATTTTGAAGAAATTAGATGCTTATTTAAATATATTTAATGTTTCCTGATAAAATGTTTGAAATAAATGCTTCCAAAGCTCATTGATACCAGAGAAATGAATCTGATCTTACTAGTAGTTTTAGAATGCATGGGATCTTTGGGGATGACCTTGTGCAATCCCCTGCGCAGATCAGAGTCAGCTCTAGCAGGAGTTGCCATGTACAGCTGGGTTTTGAGTATCTCAAGGGATAGAAACTCCACAGCCTCTCTGGGCAAGCTGTGCCAGTATCTGACCACCCTCACAGTAAAAATGACTTCTTTAATGAAACCTTAAATATTTCAATTTGTGCCCATTCTCTTTACTCTTGCCAGTATTTATGCACATGAAGTCTTGTCTTCAGGGTGACAATTTCTACCTCTCTCAGCCTTTCATTGTATGTCTGTGATCCTTGAATCATTTCAGCACCTGTTGCCTGGCTTAAGGATGGTTTTGTCTCTCTAGTACTGGGTGGCTGCTAACTGGGTCTAGCAGTCAAGTGCTCCCTTGACCTTCTGGCAGTCGTCTTCTAAATGTGGCCCAGAACAGAATCCTGGGCTGCTTCTCAACTTCTCTGATGTAGAATTTTAAATAACTCTCTCATTACTGTGCTACTGTGTGAATGTACATAGATATTTATGGGTACTATACTGGGTTACTTACATCAGTGAGTCTTACTCTGCAGCCACAAACAGCAGTGCAGCAGTAAATGGCAATCAGTGTTTTCCTCAACTTCGATACAGAGCCTACAGCACAGACACAAGAGCAGAGTTTTCTCACCAGATGATAATGTACAGTGCCAAGCAAGGAATCTCTTGATGCTTTTCAGGCAGAAGCAAATTTCTCCAGAGTGGGTAGTATGCTTGCTTACTATGTCAGCCACTAGCTACAGCTTAAAAATTATATTTAGAAGAAATAAGACATGCTATTTTGATAAAGACAGAGAAGTTGATAAGGAGGAAAAAAGTATTTGGGTAGCTTTGCTTTATCTTTCATGTATTTGGGATGTTTGGAAGCAGTGGTGAGACCTGCTTGCTAAAGAATGCACAAACCTGAATTTCAAGTGACATTCCAGATAAAAACAAAAAAACTCCTTCTGATGTGATAAAGATATCTATTCTTTATTAAATAGAGAGAACCTTTCTCAAAGCTGGGTGATAAGATGAAAGATTGTCATTCCTGTTTACCCAACTAACCAGTCAGGCTTCACTAAACACAGCGCAGCACCGTGATGGCTTTTCTGACCTAACGTGGATGATGGTGATGCTCTCGGAGCAAATCTCTGCATCATCACTGACTCCATCCAGATTCACCTTGCAGAAGACTGCCTGCCAGAGTATGACCCATACCAGATCAGAGCTTATCCACAGCTTTAAGAATCAGACTGGCACAGGAGCAGAGGCTGGTTGGTAGCAGTTTGTTGCTTAGGCCTAGATAGTAGAAGACCTAAGTTTGGAAATCAAGAATTCCTCTATGCAGTTTTCCTCTGAACCCAGGGAAGTTAATTGGAAAACCCCAATTAATTACAGTTTGTTAGTAAATTATCTCTCTTTAGACAAATCACCTTGATTTTTTTTCTGAAGGGGCTATTGGAGATACCCAAATACAGTACAGAAACTTTGCAGTCTCCAGTAAATACGCTAGGCATGTTACCTTTCTTTAGATGGTTGATTTTGAACTGATCTGTTTAAATTCTCTTCAGACAATAATTAGTCCTAGACTGTCAACAAGTAAAAACAAGACCGATGATTAACTCGCAGGGATCTGTTGCTGTTTGTAATCAGGTATATAGATAGGGTAGCCAATTTTATAATTTCATAAAAACAAAATCACAGCCTTGTAATACGTGATGGCAGTTTTATCTTTCATATTATCTTTGTTGTTAGTTAATATTGGCATAACATCATCTTGTAAAAACATCTGTCTGTCTAATTGAAGGTAGTATGTGGTGGGGTGCAAATGTGTGCTAATGGAGCAGCAATGTGGACTGGAAGTTTTTTGAAGAGTTTTACTTCGAATTTAAAACGGAAACTCAAACCCCAAAAACTCCCACCCACAGGACCCTCATTCTTACTCTAAAGCTATTTGTGGACAAGCATCTGGCTGCTTACAGAGCAGTCATCTTTCAGCATTTATTTCTGATGCTGTGTAAGTACACTGTTACAATGGGGCTTTTTTAATCCAGGCTACTGGTATCGCAGGTACTGAGCGTTCCCATAGCACTGTGACTTGGAAGCAGATGGTGTGAGTACAGCAAGAGAAAGTGGGATGAAAATGCTGTTCACATAGCGAGTTGAGACAATGCTGGAGACAAGTATGGAACTTGTATGTTTAAGAGGGATCTGAGGGCTGTCCAAAGGATTCACCAGTTCATTTTTTTAGCCTGTCCCTGTCTTCTGTGGCACCCAGATTTTGGCACAACATTTACTACCGTGCGTTTTGCTACAAATGCTCTTCTTTGTTGAATGTTACTATCAAGAGAGTTGGAACTGGTTCCCAGAAAGGCAACCCCTGGCTCTGGGTGCCACGTATGGCAGTATCACTGCTGCGCTCTGGGCAGGCTATGCACAGGTAGCTTTGCCACATGAAAGGATAGGGAGAAGCCTGGTCCTCATTTTCATTTGACTCATTTAAATACCTACTTTCCAGCAGCAAGTCTGGTGGAAAAGTTCAGGCAATTCTGAATAGGCATTGTTTGGTGTGTGTCTGCTGCTTTTTCTGGTTTCACTTCAGGTGGATTGCTTTGGAGTTGTGCCAGAAGTGCCTGTTGGGGGTACCAAAAAAACAGGAGAGGTTGTTCTGAATCTTGCCTGACTACATCAAATACGAAGCGTGGAATATTAAGGATAATTGTACAAGTTATTTTAAAGTAATTTCTTCCAGAGCTATGTTCTTTTGAGGTACGCTGCAAGTGACACATTTTTCAGTAGATCTATGAGGTGATGACAGTAGATGATGGTAGAGAACAAGAGCCTAGTGAGGGTACCAGGCACAGTAGTGCCATCAACAGTCCAGAAGAGCAAAGCAGAAGGTCACAGAGAGAACATGGCAGTTTCAAAGTTGCATTTTCACCATCAACTTTTCCCTCATTCTTGTGTTTATTCAGTATTACTTCTGCAACTTCTCAAATACTGGCAGTAGGGGGGGCCCATAGGTTCTCCTAACTGGTTTTATTTCTGTGGTTCAAAATTCACCTTGGACGCTTGTGTCTCCACTCCAATAATGTGAACATTCAACCAAGGTATTCAGGGTCTGCTTTTCCAGAACTGGGCAAGGTCAGCTGTGTCCAGCGCAGCTGTATCGGGCACTGCAGATGCTTTTCATCAGTACAAAACTGGTTGCAATGGCAAGGGATACAAGTGGTAACATCTCCAATCACTGGCGAATCTGTTTGGCTTTCCTTACTTCTGTACTGAAGCTGTGATCCTCAATATCAGATAGCTTGGTGAAAAGAGAAATATGGGAAAAAAAATGTAGTCTGGGAAGAAGCTGGGTGAATTGGATTTACTGGCACTTTTGTATCGGATAATGGCTCGGATTTGTATAACCTGTGGCTAAGTGAAGGTGATTACTATTTGTGCCAGGGAAAATAAGTATTCAGCAATATTTTTCAGACCCTCACATTGAAAAGACTCATTGTATGGCCACCACAGAAAAATCTGAATAAATATTGTCCCATTCTGTTACAAATGAAAGAGAGTAATATGCTGTAAAATGTGGAAACAACGCAGCATTGAGAGAAGGAAAGAAAGAAATAGCAGATGCTGTTTTCCAGACTAAATCTCCTCCGAGGCACTCCAGGGACCTCATTTAATCAAGCATCATTCTCACACTTCATCACGTATATTATTCAGAAATGATGAGGAATTCTGGGAATAAATTAGTCATTTATTTCAGGATAAAAGGTTTTTAAAATTTATTATTACTCAAGTTCTATTGAAAAATTTACTTTTCTCTTTATTTCTTCCAGAGGCTCCAAACTCAGCTTAATCGGAACCTGCTATTTGCAGGGTCCCAAAGATCAGGACTCCTTTCTCTTTTGTAAAATTCTTTTTTTTCTGGTTCACAGCATCTTCTGCTACTACATTCATTCTCTCTACCTCTGGTTAACAGATTAAAAAATGCTTTTTTTTCAGGCCACTCTTAAATTAGGGGAATGCCTCTAACAATTCTATGGTAACTGTTACTCTCTTCTCCATCCGTGTGAATTAAAGTAACTTAGCAGAAGGACTCTCCACCAAAAACCTTCCCTTTTTTTTCTTTTATTCCTGATGATTTTCTTTGTCCTTTTACGTTATCTGCTGCTGTTTACCTTTAGCACTTGTCAATTTTATAATAACAGTGCAGCATAACTTGACACTGTCCAGGTAAATATATTCCACACTTTCTTGAAGAGCTTACATAAGCTGATATTTCTCCAGGAGGGATTCTGTCATATTTAATCACCCAGAGTGGTGCCTTATCTCACATCTTAGGGGGACAACCATGAGCTGCTACCCAGCTGCTATAAAGCATCAGGGTATGGCTTTCATGGCTGGATCATACTTGCAAAGAGTAGCTCTTGTTCAATTATTTTTGCTAGGAGGATTTTGATTAGGTTAATATAATTTATCCACCTTCCATACTTGGCAGTGTCTGGGTGATAAATTGGACAGCCATATGATGAGCAGTGTTGATGCTGTACCGCGTCTCCTCGCTCTGCACGCTGATCTACCCGTGGGCACGTCGGGCCTTTGCCAAGTGCTCTAGAGTCAAGGAGGAAAGCACGCCTTAGAAGTACTAAACAAACATAGATTTAGCTTGGAAATGTGAGGGGTAAAGAAAGGTTATTGCAGGAAAAATGCTGCTGTATGTGTATGTATTTTATACGTGTGTATGTATTTTTTTCATTTGACAAAAATATTCTAGCCATTGCCAGAAATTGAGGAACATTGTTGCTAAACTCTTCCTATTTTTAGTCAAAATTGTCATTAATCTCAAGGGGAATAAATACTGACTTGGTAAGAAAAAAAAAACAAATTTCTGTGGATCTCCTATTAACAGAATAAAACATTCACAGAAATGAAAATAGAAAAATATATGGATAAAGTAATTGAATCTGGATGGAAGTTGAAGGAATGTTTCACAAGTTAGTCAAGCAAAGGACGTTAACTTTCTTCTAGACTACAAAGGTGTTTTGCAGCCCACCTTCATTGTCATCCAGATATTTAGCTGAATGTTCATCTCCCAGCAATCTGCCCAGGAGTTCCCACAGGTCACCTGCAGCCTGCCAGCCCTGGTTTCCTTACTGCAGAAAGGGAGGAACAGGAACGAGGAAGTTGGTAATCACTTGCTTTCAGGCTTTGTCCCAGCAGCACTGTGTCTAAAGCAGGCATCTGTCTCTGACAGCAAGGACGGGGTGAACAAGTTCTTAATTAATCCTTATGATATTCTGAAGGAAACCTGACATTGGAAGTAAATGAGTAACTTCCAAGTGTCCTGCCCTAGTTTTGTAGTTAGGTGGTGTGTGCTCCACTTAGTGACCGTATGAATTAACAGGACAACTAGAAATGCTGAAGACCCTGCTGAAAATAACAAAAACAATTAACAAGGGAAAACTGCATTGAGTAGCTTTGTAGAGTTGTAGAATTAGTTGCTTTCAAATGCTCGAGTAAAAATCATGTTCAAGAGTGCTAGAAGGGGCCAGTAAAGTAGTTTCAAGTCCATTTCATTTAAGTTTGCTCACTTGATCTCGTGATGCCCATTTTCCTGTCCTCTTCTATCAGAACAACAGTCTTTGAAAAGCCATCGGTGTGAGAACCCAATGGGAACTGCACCACAGAGATAGAGGAAAACACTGTTACTTTACAGTTACTCGTGGGTGCTGTGCTGTGATTCACTGCAGTGAACTTCACGAGCAAGAGATTTGTGTAGGTGATGCAGGGCTTTAATGAGCTAAGTGATCACATTAAAAGATCACAGTTCAAACTCTCATTAAACCTACGTTCCATAACCCAAATGAGAAGGTATTTAACAACATGTGCTGTGATGTTGTGAAAGTTCATTCCAAGTGGAGGTCTAGGCTTCGGAAACAGTGCCACCAATTTGTATAGTGCATGATGGGATATTTAATGTCTTTGTATAGCATATTTCTAAAGCAAGCATGAAATGTTAAATGCAGGGAAGTCTGAAAGCTTTCTGGCTGCCAGGGTTTTCATACGAAGCACAGAGAGGAGGGGTGCAAGATGGTTTTAGTGAACGAATATCTTCATGTGATTCCCTTTCCAGACTGAAGAGAATCAAATCTTCCTTTTGAAGCAATAAGCAAGCTGTTTGGTCATAGTGCAGGGTTCTAGAGAAGTATTCTCCATTCCCTCTGTAAAACTGTGCCTCTAGGGAAAAAAAAATCCCAGGAGTGGACACCGTTCCACTACCTAAGGAATAGAGAACATAAAGCCTGGGTGGAACCAATCCACTCCAAATGCTCTGCACGTGTACGTGCATTTAAAGCAGGGTGAGAAGCTGATACACAACTTCTAGGTTAGGAGTCCAAACCAAGAGAGCTGCATTCTCAATGCTGTTCATCAGTACAGGAGTTAGTAACAGGCAGACAAACATCACTGTCAAAAAAAAACTGAAAACATTCTGGGTTAAAACAGTTAAATGAGTCCATTGCACAGAAATGTAGTGTTTCCTCTTGCATACAATTTTTTCTTCCTTATCTTGCTCTTAACGTAGCACTTAACAGTTATTTTTCTTATTTTTCTCAATTAAAACATATTTCTGAACCTTGTCCTCTCTAAAAACATCCAGTTGATTAAACTAAAAAGCATAAATTCTAAAAATAGCATTAGAATGATGAAATAAAATGAAACTGGTCTTCAAATGATAATTTAGATGTATTTTTAATACCATTCTGGTGAATTAATGGGATTTCACAAACATCTTGTTAGAAGGTTAATTCCTCTTTCCCTCTCTGTATTTGGTCTGAAGTCTCTCAGCAGTGGCACTCGTTCAGGAAAGTGGGTTTTGGGATGCAGCAGGCAAAAAAGGATCTGAGAAGATGGGGGGGAAAGGGAGGGAGGAATTCTAAGCTGCTTGTCTGTGGTAAGAAGTTCACTGTATCCTTGGGTATTCTGAGTTTCCCTGAGTTCAGAAGAAATCATTTTGGGAATGAACTAATTTGGTTTGTCTTGGAAGGGAAAAAATGTTAGGTTGCTAAGGGTTTATACTCTCCACCTGACCATACTAGTGCAGTATAGCAAATACTGGACCCATACACCCACGAGCTTTTTTTAATTGAAAATAAAAACCTTTGGCTTAAATGCTTTTCAGGTTTCAAGAATTTCTGATTTCTAGTAGGATCAGGTCACCATTTTGCTCCATAAGCTAAATATTTTATGTACAATTCAACTCACTGTTTGTTACATTTTGAAAAGTTGAATAATATAACTCTTCTGATATGTACATATTTATTTGCATGTTTAAATTATCCAGTTCCTTCCGAGTTCACGTTGTTCCGAGTTTCCGTGGTTGGAGCCCTGTCATCACATGCCTATCAAATACTGACTCGGACATGTGGTTGCAGTCTGAACACAGAAAAATGTTGTCTGTCCTTTCGTCTTTTAGAAATTACAGCTTACAGCAACCTAACCATCCACTAATACTGTCACCCTGACTGGTTTATGGGAAGCCCAAAGGTACTAAATATAATACTGGAGTTTGTCTCTTAATTGCAGTAATGGCAAGAGGAGGTTAACTGCAGTCGGCCTTCATAGCAGGTAGCAAAAGAAGGTGGCTGCTGCTGTAGCTCGGACACAACAACCAACAGTTTTTGTGGTAATTCTGAAATTTTATAATGAGATATGAGAGAAAATCACAGTGTATTAGAGTGGAGTCAAAACACACTGAGCCTCTCTGCTTTTCTTTTAGACTTCTAATTCTGAGAACCTTTTGACCAGCTCCAAGGAAAGCATATGTCCTTACTGACAAAATGAATATTTGGGGTTTGTGAGAAAATAAAACAGGCATGTTCTCAAAGCAGGGCCCTTTATGGGCAAAGCTCCTCTTACTTCTCGCTGCCCCCTCGAACATACAGTCACCTGCTATATTTGAAGTCGCAGATGATGGTTTTGTGGGTGTCCAAAAGTACTACTTTTGCTATTCCAAATGATGTTTCGTGCTGAGCATCATTATTAAATGTTAGAATTATTATTACTGCATACACCTAATGCTCTTTTACTTAACAGATGGCTTACGAATATCTGGGACAACTTACTAGCCCTGCAATGATTCATACCTCAGCTATCTGAACACATGGCTACCTTTCAACACTCGTGCTGAGTTTATGAGCTGGTTTAATAACCCAGTTTTTAAAATGTTTTCTGTTCTTTACACAGCATATGCCACCAGCGTATTTTTAATAGAGGGTGAAAACCCCAAATGTAAACTGGGCTTTAAGCTTCCAGTGGCGAGTCTTTCTTCCAGTGTTACTGACCTCAGACCATTGTATAATGATTTACATTGCTTGTTGCATAAGTATCACTCATCTATCCTAGCATAATTCTCTGAAGCCTGTCAGAATTTCCAGAAGGTGGATCTGTTTGTGCCGAGCATTCTTACGTTCATCTTTGTAGTTGCATGTTTGGAGTGGATTGCTTCCTGCTTTCTTCCCTCCCTTTTCTTGATTTCTTGCTCGTTTTCTTACATTCTTTCACTTTCTTTTGCTTTCCCACTCCTCTCTTTCTTTCTCTCCTCCCCTCCTGTTCTTGAGCAGTCAGACAACCTGCTGCTTGATCATTTCCTTGGTTTGCCATGCCTCACATAGGACCGATTTCTAAGCCTGTTTGTTTCTCTTCAGCAAATTCTATCTTCTTTGGGTTGCTTTGTAATAGCCCCTTTGTCAGGAAGTGTGCGAGTTCTCCAAGTTTTAAAATCTGTGGCATATTGATCGATTATTTCAAATAGTTCTGGCCACAAATGAAGCAATGAATGATGTGTTTCATACAGAGAAAGTCACAGCCAAATTAATGTCCTAAAAGGTGACTGTATTCTAGATCATCAATGCCATTTTTTCTTCCACATGATGGACAAAGAGAGATGATCAGCAACATTTTCTTTGGAATGTAAGTGCTTACCAGTGATCCCTAATCAGGGACAAAGCAATGGCACCTACTAGTTCACTGTATCCTTTAGAAACTCAGCTGCCAGCCACTGTAAGAAAGCAGTAGACTGAACAAAAAAGGACATTGCAGAAAGATCTGCCCAACTGACTTATTGATGATCCAAAATGGGTTTGGTTTTTTTTTATGCAGTGTTTTTGTCTCACGATGGTAGTGTTCTGTGGTAACAATTAGGGAAAGCTATGTGTGTTCCTGCAGTACCTGTCTACTGGGCAGAAAATAAACGTTTACTTAGAATGCTCCATTAACTGGTGATAGATAGATGTGGATTCTTTGTTAATTAGCAATATTTAAGAGCTGGGAAGCTAAATGAAAGCCAAGCGTATGGGATCAATCTTCAGCTGGTGTAAACTTGCACGGTTTAATAGTAAATCAATGGAATTGTCCAAATTTACAGTGGTCAGGGGTCTGGCTCCCGATTTATGATCTCCTAGCTTGCTGCTTATGGCAAAACCGATTCCAACAACTCATCAATGAGGGGACATGAGCTCAAGAAATGCTTGGTTAGTCTGGGTTAAGTTTGGGTTTGAATTCCACGCAGAAACTCCTGGGGTTTTTTTTGCCTTCCTCCCTCTCACCATGATATAAGATGCCAGAAAAAAGCTATTACTATGCCTCTTTCTTTGGAAGTAGAATGTGTTATCCACAGAGCAAGGAAGAACAAGCATGTCTTAGACACAGCTTTGCTTAAAAGCCCACAGCATTTAAAAAATAAACAAAACCCCAAATGCTTAATCCTTGCAACATTTTAAAGGGAGAGCAAGGAATCACAGTAATTAATGTGGCTTTTGGCAGAAGCGTGGTGAACAAGAACATTGCTTGAGCTTTGTTTGCAGCTCTGTAGGATCTTTGTCACAGACAAGGCCACATCACTGTAGCACAGTGATGCTGCTTTACTCTTGGATGTACGTTGAGTAGATTTCCATTTCTACAGTGGTGTTCTTACCCTGTCCTGCATAAAGTAGTGCGCCTTACAGCTTCATTCTGGCTTGTTCACTGGGGAAAAAAAAAAAGCACTTTCTATTACCATAGACTAATAACTATTTTTTTTTTTCCCCTTCAAAAAACCCCACACATGTAATTCCACGGATATCTTGTAAATTTATTTTGATGTTTTCCCATTTTGCATATTAAAGACCTATCATATTATTATTATATTGCAAGAATAAGTAAGACTTATTCAGTGTAGATAACAAAAAAAGACAAACAACCAAGGCACGTATTTTTCTAATGGTGATTTGCTCACGTGTGCTGCAGATCTGTTATTACAGAGGCTTCTAATGTTTCTCTGGAGAGATCAATTATTTACTCTACTTACCTATGTTAATGGTGTGTCAATGTAATTTATGACATCCAAGCACCAAATGGCAGCAAAGGGTGGTAATGTGCTGTAAGTTGTCAGAAACTGCCAAGTGATACTGGAGATACGATCCACATTGCAGTGGTAATCCCAGTTCCCTTCTGAGGCAAGAATACTCGGGGGAATCTCCAGCTTCATCAGTCATGTTGCTGGCTATGAGCAAGAGTGGGAAGTCAGTTTTCTGCAATCTATGCTTTTGAAAGTTAAAGGAGTGGATCCTTAGCTAGTGTGAATTGTTACACACCCACTGATTTATACAAAGCTATTCTATATGCTATCAGGCAAAACACCATTGTAAAGGCTAAATAGTAAGGAGTCAGGGTGCTAACTGAAAATCTGAATTTAAACATTCAAAATCTGATGAAAACTAACATCTGGATGCAACCTGTCTACTTCAGACCTCTCCTTACCCAGTTTCAGCCCTTACTTGCATTTAGCACCCAATGTTTATTCCAGGATCACTCAGATGACAAGTGTTTAGGACACAGTCTCATTAGAATCTTGTTTGGCTTGAGGTCGTCGCTGCTTTTCTCATCTCCAAGTTGTTTATCACTCCTAAATTTTCGCAGACTTTTGTTTGTACCTTTCTTTTTTTGCACAAATGCCCTACGTTGGATTTTGGCCAGGTTAGTGACAGTCAGCAACGTTTTTAGTTGGTCGTTCATCATCCTGCATTATGCTTGTACAATCTTTGTCCAGTTCTTAGGCCCATGAATGTCTTCATCAAATGTTTTTCTTCACTGTAACTATGTTCTTTGTAAGATTTATTACTGGTGCTAATATTTACATATTTACTCTTGTAACTGTAGTGCTTAGGAACTTTTGTCAGAGAAAGAGTTTTCTTGGCAGCTGTCCCAGACTTGGCCATGGTTGCAGTAATTCCTGCAAGTTTTCAGAACTGCTTTCTCTATTTCTATCACATTAGAACATTTCAGTGCAACTGGTCACAAAATTGCAGTGAGTATTGAAATAACTTATACAAAAATTACAGTAATGTTCTAGGATTTTCAAAACAAGAAAGAAAAATCAGTAAGAAAATGCTGTCTGAAAAGAAAATCGAGAGCTTGACAGTGGAATAGAAGGAATTTTGCCAACATGTAAAAATGAAGGGCCACAGGTGCTGATTATGCTATTTTCTTACTGAAGGGTGTATTTTGTTCCCAGAAAACATTCTCTTCACATAAAAAAAATCGGGCTACAGAATAATACTTTGCTGACACCCTATAATAGGTTTTAATTAGAAAAAAATTAGAAAAGTAGAACAGCATAGAACATGGGGTAAGATCGTGGGTTGGCATATAAACTTTGTCTTGGTGCCAATATGATTTTTCCATGAAGATTATCAGTGAACAGAAGTGATTGACATCTCCAGTCTCCTAAATTGAACACCACGCTGACTTCAATGTGCAATCTCCCCCTCTTTGATTGAATGATTAAAAATTTTCTTCCTTTCTTTTGTTGCAAAATGCGCTTAGGCGAAATATCAATGCTGAATTTTCAGTGTCCAGCAGCTGGGAATTTCAGCTGTCTGTGTTTCAGGCAAGATACCCGGCGTGCTGCAATCTCATCAGCATGGAAGCAGGCAGATTAAGTAATAAACAACGAGAGGCTCATTGACTCTGGGGAGGTTACAAGCACAATCTCTTCAGGAACAGCATAGAACAAATTTTTTGTCACTTGGCATCTCAACAGTATGTATGACTGTATGTGTACAAGTATGGTTATAATTATATTATAAAAAGGTATTTTTAAAACTATATATACTTGAGGGGGCCTGCCTTTTATCATCTGTAAGAGAGCTTTTTCTATTTCTTTGCTATTTCCAAACAGATAAATATCAACTATATCTCGGTAGGGCCAAAACTAGAGGAGAAACTTTGGCAACGCTTAACAGCTGTCTTATAATTGATAGCTCTTTTTATTCACCAATTCCCAGACAAATTTTAACTAATTAGTTTTGTCTGTTTATTTATCCTTAGTATACATGCTTGACACCCCATTTAATTGCTGCATTTACCCAAATCTCAACATGGTACTTCTGTAGATTTTCTGTTCTAAAAGGACCTGCCTGCTTTTCACCCTGATCACTTTACTACCACGAGTGCTAGAAGAGATGTTAAAAGCCTCTGCCCTGTCTGTACTACTCTGTCAGTCTGCATATGTGTAATTCCCAAATGGGAGCTGCATTCCTATTTCCAAAGATCTCATTCTATTGTATGCCATGAGATAGAGAGATAGGCAGTAATTAAAAATCTGTGACAAGACAAATCAAATCATCGATGACATGGGTTTTCAAATCCATGCAGGATACAAGGTCCAGATAAAGAAAAATTACAAGGATCGTGGATAATTTGGCTAGGATGAAAGTGGCATAAGAAAGCAGACTAGCGAAGGAGTAAGTAACCACAGCATTCAAATCAAATATCATCTGGCCTGTGTCTGGCTTTTGTGGGTATTTCTGCAGTGCGTTCCCTCCAGCTGTCGGCCCTGGGTGAGCACAGGTATTGCTGGATCAGATTTAGCTACATCCTCTCTCTCCCCGTTCTCCAGAGGTAAAATCAGATTTGCTTGAAATGGATTGGAGGGACAGTCACTTGCTGTCATGTTTCATAGAGTACATAACAAGCCTGGATCTCTTGTCAAAAAAATGAAATGAACTTACTGTGTCTGGATGACCTTCAGGAAAATGAATAAGTATTTTGTAAGCTTTCCATGACATATATCTAATATTGAAGAATAGTGGATGTTTCATCAAAAAAAAACCAAACCCAAACAAAGCTCTGCTGCTATCCTTTGCAATTTGCTCCAAATTCTGCTTAACAATTGGATCATTTGGAACACAAGTACCTACCTGTTCTCCTGACTTTCTGTTTCAATTTTGAGTTTTACATTTGTTGGATAATTGGTGAAATTACAGATTCTGCTGGACAGAAAGAAAGATTGGTATTTGTAGTAGCTCAAGTGAGTGGAATAGAATGGCCACAGTTCACTATTATGCAACAAACATAGGTCTTATAGCATGATTTGCAGAAAAGTATGGGTTTTTTTCTAAATAAGAATGTTTTATTACCACTAGCACCTTGTGTTCCCAAGAAATTGTTACAATGTTCCTGACAGCAATACTAAAATTAGATGAATCAGACCTGACAGAGAACTGCAGTACAGGGAGTGCTGCATTAATTTCAACTACTCCTTTGCTCTCTTCCACAAAAACAAGCAAAATAAAAACCACCCCACCTTCCCTAAGCGTTTTAAAGGGATAGAGGAAGAAGGGGAGAGAGGTGGGGACAGAAGGCAAGAGAACAACAGAAGAATAAAAATTCAATACTAACAGAATATGTCAACCTTAAATTAATGGAAAGATTCAGAGTTTGGAAAGCCATTGTCTGCCATTCGTACACAAGGAAAGAGGGAAATCAATATTTATTTCTTGGAGAGTGCCAGCCCTAGCATGTGGTATTGATATTTTAGCAGGACAGAAAGGCTTTTCAGAACAAACCTTTCACTTTTCCACTATTAGGGAAGGTCTGCACACTAGCTTGAGTATTACCTGGTAACACAGCTCTTGTTTATTGTTTTCTTTGGAGGAGTTTTATGATATTTTTATTTGCATTACCAGTAAAACTTCTTGAGTTTCTATTGCTGTTTTTAAGACCAATGAATGCATAAAGAAAAGCCTCGTGCTGCTGCACCATGCAGGTGACAGCCCATAAAAAAAATTGCTGTTTGCAAAGTCACACTGGCCATGGGTGACAGGAGGTGCTTTGACCACACAGAAAGCCTGAGGCATTTGCTGACTGCAGCACTTCCTGGTGGGCCCTTTTTATCATTTTCTGATCTCATTGCTGCCCTGCAGCCCCCAGAGACACATCTGTGGACTACAGAGGCATGGCAGGGGATGACTTTTAGTTCTTATTCAACCTTGACACAGCTGGAACCTCTCTAACGGCAGCTTGTTTTTCTCAGCTCCACCTCTGAATGGAAGGGAGTTGTCCAAAAATGAAATGTATCCTGAACTGGTAATATAGCTGCCTTTGAAAGATGCTACCTGTGTTTCTTTGAGTCCTCGTTTTAATGCATCATATGACCTGATTGCTTTGATACAGCTTCTGTATCATCTCCCAGCCACTGCTATGAGAGGGGTGCTATCGCTCCCCTCAAGAGAGGGGGGGAAATAAAAGACTCGTTGCCTCTGTTCATAGGAGGAAAAATAACTGAGTTCTGTTCGAGTGAGTAGGAAAGGATATGCTGATGTAAACCATGCTAGAAATAAACTCTTACCTATTAGCACTAAACTCTCACCCACCTTTACAAAGTAAACTTAGAAAAATCCGCAAGGTCTTGGGGGTGTTTTTCAGCTCGTGAGGCTCTCGCAGTGTCTCCAGCAGGTCTGAACCCTGCTAATCTCTCTTCAGCTCACCCGTCCTTCCCAAGGGTTTTGTAAATTGGGCTACTGGAGCACACAGCACATTTCAGTACCTGGTAACAAGGCAGATCTCCCTGTCCTCCTTCCACAGCTTCAAGCGCTCTGTTTCTATACACGATTGTTTTATTGGGTTTGTGCCTCCCAGCGTGCTGCAGGCACTCTAGAACATCCTCTGATTCAGGAAGAATTTTTTTTCCATTGCTGCAGGCTTGTAAGTTCAACTGTGAGTTATTTTATCTTTTCTCCCGAGACCTAGGACTGGGTTGGACTGGCAGAATATTACCATTTAAACCCAAAGACTGTATTCCAGTTCTTGTCACCACAGTCTGTGCCAGCTAACATTAGGTGAATTAGTGGAATTAAAGCATGTATCTTGCTTGAACAATACTTTGATCAATGAGAAATAAGAATTCCTTCTGGCCTTCAAAACTGAAGGGGTCCAAAGTCGTTATGAAAAATCTTGGTTGTTATCTTATTGAAGTTCACATCAATCTTTCAAACCTAAATGCTGAATTCATGTTGCTATTTACCTTGCTAGAAATATTAATTTCCTGACACTTTATGTCTATTGATTACATACGGAAATGATTATAAGCAAGCTCAGTTCCCAGCTCTAGGGTTCCCTGTAGGACTACCAGTTAAGAGTAGGGGAATGGGGGGAAAAAAAAAGGGAAAGCAGCTTTGTAGGAAATTCATCCATGTTCAACGGTTACCTTCCCAAATTCCCAAAGAAAGGTGCCTTAGGAAGTGCCCTTTCGTTGTCTATGACCAAAACGCATCTGCTGGCAGCCAATCTTCAAACACTTCACCCAACAGATGCAGGTTGCTTGTTGGTTTTGTGCTGCTTCCTCCAACCGGCAGCCACAGGACCACGGGGAGAACCAGACTTCACAGAGCTCCCCGTGTTTAAGTTCATGCCTTGATCTGGTGACATTTGAAAATTGCCATCAAAACAGAGGTTTGTCAGAATGTTCACCTCACAGTCTCCAGTGGGTGACCTAGCCAAGAAGGGAGTATAGTTCATAACTGCTTCTGACAGTTGTCCTTGTTGAGGTAGCCACGGTGACTGTTAGTGCCTGCAAGGTCAGAAGAGGGTTGATGGCAGTCAGGACCTATGAACTAGTATTACCCTAGAAGCTCTGCAGGACATCAGAATTTCAGAGTTTGTATGCAGATCCTGCGCTCCAGAAGACTCATTTGTGCAAGTCTGCTGCTAAAACTCGTGCTGCACACCCTTGCTGACTGGGTTGCAAGCAAGGCTGGCTACTCTGCAAGGAATGGGGAGCCAGGAACCAAGCGGGAGTGTGTGTCAGGTGGGAGCTGTGGCCTCTCCAGCAAGGAGCCCTGTGATGCTGCAGCCTGGGTCAGGATGGGAATCAGAAGTTAGGGTCAGAAACAGAGGGGTGCTGCAGTACATCTTAAAGATGCTCACAAGGGAAAACTGGAGGTGGACTTTGCTGCCAGCTCTTTTCACAATGACTTTTATCAGTGGAGGTAGCTGCCCTTGGGCTTGGCCAGCTCAGCAACTTGGGCTGACCTGCGCCACATGCTGCTGCCCTTAGTTGCAGCCGGCATACTGCTGCATGCAACCTTGAGCAGGGGGACAAGAGCAGAACATGTGGAAACACACCCGAACTCCAGGTAGCTTCAGGCTAAACAGATGGCTTAAATCCGGGGCATTTTCCCCTCTCCAGTGTTCTGGAAATGTAACTGGTTGTCTGAAATGCAACCGATGCACACCTGACTTTTGAGAATTACACATATAAACGTGTTACAGAACATCATTCACTGAAGTCAAGTATTCTTGAATCATATTGGAGATAATTGGTTGAATTATATAAAAACTGTGTAATTACAAAAGTATGATTTGATTTTGATTCTGCTCTGCAATTTATCCAGTTTTTGAGCTTGATTTTTTTGTGGCCGACCTCTCTGAGGTGCTTTTAATTTCTTTTTCCTTCTTTGTGTTGTGTTTTTTTGGTTTTTTTTTTGTCCCTTAACATTCAGTGTTTCATTCAGGAAACCTTTTTTTTTTTTTCAGTTTTCAGTATGTTAATGATTTCTCCCTCTCCTCAGCTTGCTTTCCCTCAGTACATTCTTCTCTTGACTACTGCTTTTGGTTTTATTTATTCTTAAAGGCTCCAATTAGAAATCAGGAATCATCTACACTTATTTAAGCTTGGCTTAACTATGTGTTGAGTCATTGCCTGATTCAGCTTGCTTAAACTTATTAATTTACTTGGAGAATCAGGACACCAGTGATTCATGTAAGGACTCTTGTTACGCTCTCCAAATTAACTACATTTTTATTTACCATAAATGGTTTCTTTTCAACGGTGACAAATTTGCCACGTGAAATTGAGATACAGCATAAGGCACTGTGATTGAGTGGGAAAGAAAAATATGAATGACAGGACAGCTTACAACTAGCCCATGCAACTGAAATTGCATGTTAGCAGCTCAGTGTCACAACACCCACTTAGTGAAGTTAAATGGAGGGGAAGCAAAAGCAAAAGGGAAAAGCTCAGCTGTTGCAAATATTTGAACCGGCACATTAGATGCTCACTCATCGTACCGTCTTCCATATGCCAAATCACCAAGGAGCACGCACAGTGAGGACTTTGATGCATATTTGTGGTATATGCCAGTCTCACTATAAGGTTGTGAAGGAGATCCCAGCAGAGATGACATCAGTACCTATTTGAAAGCCCTCCTGTTACGTTTGTCTACCTCAGATCTTTATAAACGCTCCTTAGCCCTCAGTATCATATGCCACTCAAAGATCTTTCTAAGGTTTGAGGATTGGAAATCACTAAAGATCCATTTTATCTACTAACTGTAGCTCAGGATCTTGATTCTTATTATTTTGCATCCGAATAATTAAATATTTAAATGCATGCCATTGCTTGGGGGATCTGTGTCAGTTTATTTGTATTCATCAGCAGCTATGCTACTGAAATCATTTTGGTAGGATGAAATTTTTTCCAACGTCTTTCAACGGCCTCAAATATTGTAGTCACATCATTCTCATGCATATTACATGCTTGACAAAGCAACCTCAAGCAAGGAAAGCTAATGTTTAAAACACATGGAAATATGATTAAAAGACTTTAGGATAAATAGGAGTGCTCCTCACCCAGCAAACTGCTTGCCTAAGGGAATATGGGTATACAGCTTCCCTCATGGCTAGCTTTGGTTAACAAATCATTTGATACGGAGTAATTGGAAGGACTGGGTGCTACAAGAAATGTTACAGTGAATAGAAACACTAACATGCCTAAGTGCATTAGCATAAAATTTAGGACCAGCTCCTCAGTGGAAACTTAACCTAGATGATGCTTTCCTCCTACATACTGACTTAGACATTCCAGTGCAAAAAATGGTTGAGCTACACTCGGTGGTTTCTAAACATTTCTTGATTTTAAATGGTATTTCTCAGGATAATCCTGTCATTTGACATTTAAGCAAATGGGAGTGCATACGCTTTCTGAAGTGTGTAAATTGGGAACATGTATGAATGGGTACAGAATACTCATGCATTGACTAGAATTTAGACTGCAATTAACTAACATTTATTTATTTTTAGGTGCCTACCTTCTAATAGGATGCTCCACACATAAGTAATTAAACTTAACATTATGTCACAGGGACAAATGCAAATATATGTGATTCATTTCCTGCCACACAGATTTTTCTAGTGACAAAAAATATGGTTTGTCTCTGCCTGTCTCTATTAGAGTTTCCATTTTCTGTACTCTGTTTACAGTTTGTTGCAAATTAAACAATGTCAAACTGACAAGCTACAGGGTTTTTTCTAAATTTACTGGCTTGTTAGGGGTGAAAAAAACTTCTTTTGGGAAAAAAAGAAGAAGAATGTGCTTTTTCTGCAGCTAGACTTAAATGAAAGCAATTCTCCATGCTGTTAGCATAGATGAATTTGGCTCAAATGTAAATGTAAATGAAAGCTATTGTATGCACTTCTTTTATTAAAGGCAAAATCTGCATTTCTGTAAGTTGTTGATGGTGTTTCCAAAAAGTTAGGTTCATTTTGGCATCCAACAGATTACACCATGTTCGATGGCCTAATTCCAAGTCCTTTGGCCTCAGCTCTGTATTAATTCAAACCTACTGGGTCAGGTATCAGTTCCAGTAGAGTGCACTGAAGCTTCTCTCACTCGCCTGAAATCCCAGGTACAGGACAGCACAGAGCAGCCACTCCTCTTCCCTTTGAGTTTCCTACTTCTGGATCCTAATGGTATGTTAATGCTGCATTTCGTGGATATAGCTACAAGTTTATTCTTCCAGTGTTCTGATTTGAAAAGAAAACTAGGAGACTGCGTTAATGAGGTAATCTATGAGTGAGCCATGGGAAGAAAGGGAGGAGAAAATGTTCATTGCTGTTGCCATTGGGACTCTTAATGCTCGAGGAGTTGATTTGGGATAATTGAATTGCTGTGCTAATAAATCTCAGAAGAAGCTACAGCTATTTCAAAGCACTTCCTACCACGATAGCCTTACCTCAGGTAGTGATATCTGTCTGAGGTCATAACTGCAATGCTTGACATTCAGGTGTGCTCTGATCATTTTGGTAGCCTCACCCCCCCCACCTGCCGTGTCTGGTCCCTTCTGTTTCCACTCACGCACTCAGGGCCAGCTCCACTCCACTTGACTGGGGAATGCTGCTTGTTGCTGATTCAAATAAAGTGCCTTTCTCCAGACGTAGTAGAGGGGAACTACGAGAGAGAGAGAGATAAAAAGTGAAAAGGCATTTACAGCTCCCGGAATCTGACTTGCTGCAGCATTTAGCCACGTGCATACGCACATGAACTGCAATGATCTGTGGCAGTGTTCATTTGACTAAAAGCTCCGGCTTAAGTGAGAATACAGAATTTGCATAAACACAGATAATTGAAGGAAGCTTTAAAATACCACAACTGTAGAGAAGAACTAGTGAGATACAGTTTATTCAGAAACCAGGAGAGAATTTGCTTCTTTCTAAAATGGTAAAAGCCTATTTGTTTGTGCCTAACCTCTGCCTAAGGCTCTCTGAGATGCAGCCTGCAGTCAAAGCCAGATGCAGATGAGTCTTTGAGATAATCACACCTCATCACCTCTACTCCTCTGGCTCAGTGACATGGGAGAAGGAGATCCAACCTGACTTCTCTTTGGGAAACCATTCCAGATTTTGAATCCTATGGCCATGTTTGGCAACAAGCATGTGCTTGGTGTCATGGCATGGCTTCTGTGACACAACCAGGCTCAGGATCCATCTTCTTGTACCTATTTTATCTTACTTAGCTGTGAAAAAGTAGATCAGTGTATGTGCATCTGCTTGGGTGTGCAGGCATGTGAGCAGATGATCTATCAGGTTCACAGTGAAGGCAGGTGTGAAGAACTTGAAGAGAAAAGACAGCTTTTTATACAAGAATTCCATACTATTTTCATAGAAAATCAGTAAAGAGATGATTAATGAGGAAGATTGCTTAAAGCTTCCTAATTAGATTGATGGAATTTACACTGTGCCCGTAATCCATTATTTTTCAAGGAAAATGTTTTCATTTGAATGCTTTATTTATTCCCAATCTTGAATTTCAGGGTTGTCCTGTGTGCAGTGTAATTTCCTTCTGTTTCTTTGCATTAATAGTTCAGTGTAAAAAAACTTGCCTGGTTAAAATGAAAGCAGCCAGAAGTCTCCAATGGTATTATGGTAGAAATCTAGGGGCAGAAATGCAGTGAAGAACACAGGAAAAGAGAAAACAGCATCGTTTAAGGGTTGCAGTGTTGTAAATCTAAAACCAAAGGCATGAGAACGATGGCATCCAAAAGTGGCCCGTATGACTTCATGATTGTGTGATTACTTGAACCCACACAGACAGTACAAGAGGTGAGAAAAATCTCAAAGATGCAAATAAAATGATTCTGGACCTTAATCCTGGTTTCCCCAACATGCAGCTGCTTGCAGCCTCTCTTCTCATTCCCATCCATCTGCTGCAGAAGATGCAATTACCAGAATGGCTTTCCTTCCAGCCTGATTAAATGGAGCAGGAAAATAGACAACATAAATAGTAATACATTATAAATTTGTTTCAATTTATTAATCTAAAGCGTAATTTGTGGCATAAATCCTATTTCCAGAAAGTGCTTAAGTATGTATTTGAGTCTGTCTGTATTGCCACAATGCATTTAAAGATAAGCTTCAGTTGAAATGTGGGCTAAAGCTTGAATTAGATATAACATTGAAGTGTATATACAAATTTACAGCATTTTTTTTAGGTAAGTTTTCCCAAGCAAGGGTAACTTTAAGAGCTTTTTATTTTATCTTGAATTAACATTGATTTCCTGAGCAAGAATCAACATAGACTGTTGATTGCTTATGTGGTATGTTTTTATGTGGTATTTCATTTCCATCTTTCTGGAGAATATTTTGGATAGACCAGTGGTTTTTCCCTTTTCTTTGGTGTTACAACATTTTCTAGTCCCTTCTTTTAAAAAGCTCCTTGATGCTTGTGGTGCACAAGAGTCATATATTAATAGGCTGATAGTAGGAAAAAAGAAACTTTTCCAAAGCTTTTTTACTTCTGTATTTCAAAACGAGTAAATTACACCTCTGTGCAAATTGTGGTTTGTTTTGTTTTGTTTTTCTTTTGATTTCTCCACATCTTCTCTGTAATTGGACGTGAGCTTTGAAGGTATGTGTTGCTGAAAGCTTACGACTTTGGACAGATGTATTGAGGTATTGGTCTGAGGGACAAGAGATTTTGCTAGTGCTTGTCAAATGTCTTCCTCTGAAAGGGTAGAAGAAAGTGTAAGACACATGTTCTATTTAGAAACCAGTGCCAAAGAATCTGACAAAGGTTTGTTTGTGGATGTATCCACGGAGGAAATGTGCAGTTTCTAGTTTCTTAGCACTGCATAAAATAAGCATTTTCACGGCACATCTCCAGTGGCAACTTGTGCTTACGAGTCCATATTAAATAGCTCTAAAGGCAGGTTCCTTCCACGGGTCCTTGTTTCCCTGAAGAAAGGATGTTGCAATGCTCTCCTTACCCCTCCTCCTATCAGACCTTTCTTCTGTAACTGCATTTCCCCAGTTTTCCTTCCTGTAAAAACGGTTTAGGAGACAATTGCTTAAATGAATAAGGCACCTGATAATCAAAAACATGCCCCCAATAAGAATTGTTTTTCTTTCAAGAGACTGATAATTTATTTTCTGTTCAAATCACATCACATCACAAATCACATCAGAGGAGAAGTTATGAAATATATTCTCCTATGACACTAGAATTTACTATAATTTTTATATAATTTCCTGGAAGTTGTAATATCTTATAAATCTGTGTCTTGACAAATTATTCTGCCTAATTCACTCATCTGTCTCATATTTGGCTTCCTTCTGCTTCTACTTCTCCAATTCTCCAAGCAGAAATGAGAGAGGAGCAACCTCGGATGACAAAATGAAAAATAAACTGAAATTAATAATCAAGCTGGCATAAAAGATATATGATAAATATTTATTTTAATTTGCAACAGTTTGCTTGTAGGTAAAGACACTACTTAACAAACAGAAATGTGTGAAAATATTGCTTGTATATAGGAGAAGAGCTAAACAAAGCTCTCAATTTTGTAATTATCAAGGTGCTTTTGATTTAAGTTCTGCCATTTTCACATGCAAGTGTAGAATGTTTCTGCACATGTGCTACTAGCATTTGAGCATATCTTTTTTTATTATTTTTTTTCCCTTTTTGTATCATTTTCCACTTGAAATTAAATGAAAGTTAGCTTAGGAAAAAAAAGATAAGAAACTAAAACAGTACTGATAAAGATCCCTTTAAAAATAGTCATAGAGGAGCAAGAGCTGAGCATCCAAAATGTTACTTTGAAGTGTTTTTTACTAATGTAGTAGCCAGTGGGTATGACAGGAGAAGAAGGAAGAGCTTTCATCCAGCACTTCAAAATTTCCCCACTCATTTTCGTTGAATTTCTCTATGATTTTTGTGCTACTAGAACTTTGGAATAAACCACATTTCTCTAACCAAAGCCAGGGCCTGTGTCTGTAGGGGAGTGCACGCTGAGTTGCACTCCCTGTCACTAGTAGCGTAAGAACAAGACCACTTCAGTTGCAACAAACCTATGTTCTCTGACTGCAGAATCTAGCCTTGTAAATTGGAGCAAGTTCTACCATTGATTTCAATAGTACCTGGCTTAGGTACTATTGAATTTAAGATTTAAAGTCTTTCATAAAATTCAGTCTTTAATAACTTGCATTCCCTGATGGCCACAGAGTTGCTAAGGAAGCAGCATTTGACTTTGTGCTGTGAACTGCCTCAGGGTCAGCCAGGCAACCTGAAGGACTCTGATCTGAGGGCACAGGGGCTGCCTGCCTTTGTGCATTCACCCCATCTTGTGTTAAATCAGCTGGCCTCATCTACAGTCAGGCACAAATTGCAGGAGTAAATGTTTTCTTGCCAGCGTACCAACAAAAAGGAGTTTGTGATAAAATGCTAATTTTCATAATGAAGGCCTTTAATCTCTATTTAAATTTCAACTTCTATTTGGGAGAAAGAGGCTAACATGGGAAGTGCTTTGTGTATTTACTTGGCATGTATATATAGAAATGCTCTAATCTGCTGTCTAGAGGCTAAAAAGTCAGTCTTGTTCTTGCACTCCTGTTGGAGCTGCTTTAAGTTTTCTTAGTTCTGCATTCTGAGGAAAAGAGAAAGGATTTGGGGGTCCTGTGGTTAGGAAACTTACCTGGCATGTAGGTGGCAGACTGAGGTTCACATCGTTGCTCTGAGGGGAGGGAAATTGCTTATAGAGCCTGGAACAGCTCCAAGATAAATGAGGTGGTCTGTGATTAGAGCAGTTACCTGGAATATGGAAGGCAAATCTTAAACTGTCGTAGTGTGAGGGGCTCATTTCTTCCTCTGAGAGATAGTGACACAGCCACTGGATCTCTGATGGTCTGGGATGGGGATCAATCGCCATAAAGGGTGAGTGCCAGGAGGATGGAGCTGGACTCTTCTCAGTGATGCCTGATGACAGGAAGGACAAGGGGCAGTGGGTGGAAGCTGAGGCATAGGAAGCTCCATGTAAACATGAGGAGGAATTTTTTTCTCTGTGAGGGTGACAAGAGCACTGAACAGGTTGCCCAGGGGGGTTGTGGAGTCTCCTTCTCTGGAGACATTCTAAACCCATCTGGACATGTTCCTGTGTGGCCTGCCCTAGGTGACCCTGCTCTGGCAGTGGGGTTGGACTGGATGATCTTTTGAGGTCTCTTCCAGCCCCCTGACATTCTGTGATTCAGTGATTATTGCTATAACATTTTTTTTCCCTATTATTTCCCTTCCATCTCTTGTAACAATCCCATTGAGAAGCTTTGTGTCTTTGTAACCCTTGGCCTTCCTGAAATAGGTGAGTTGAGACCTATACTGGAATCTGATCAGCCATCTCTAATCACACAACTATTAGAAAAACTTATTGTGAACTAGAGTGACGTTGTAAGACTCATGCTCTACTTGAGATGCTCGAGTTTTCCACCTGGACTATAATCATTTGGCAGACACGTCTAACACTGTAATCAGTTCAAAACTTAATGCTATATTAGCTAAAACTTACAGCAATCCAAAACAGAAAATGCTCAGAAATCAAGAAAAAGAAAATTAGGGAGGTAGTCCTGTGTTTCAGAAGGCAATGTTATTAGAAGTCACCACAGCAGGTGGAAAGATGCTGTTTATAGGATTTACTCAGAACTTTTCCCATCCTCTTTCTACAGGCTCTTACTGTTCTGGATTTACAACTTCTCAGGGTCCATGTTTGATGCCTTAGCTTCTTATACAATCATAAATGGTCCTCATGAGCATAAGGTAGCTTTGATTAAGTTCCAAATGGGTCACTGGGCTACTTGGATTCAGAAGAAAGAAGAATCCACCCTGTTTCTTTGCTGTGAGATTTTTCTAAAGGGGCTAAAAGCAGGGAATTGAAACACTTCAAAAGGCACAGCTGAAGTAAACTCTACATACACGTATTTACTTCCAGCATGAAAATGTTACTTGCAACCAGAAGATGGCTCTGCAATCAAGCCGGGCAAGCTGAAACCATAGACATGCAGCATTCAAACTGTTTTCTTTTATCCTCATTGGAAACTCTCCCATTCCTATAATCAGGGCTTTTACAAAACTGATTTTTTATTTACTTTTTTTTTTT
>VWZY01000297.1:847-12601 GCA_013399075.1 Chloroceryle aenea
AGGCCTGTATGGGCACACACTCTGGTGGATCAAACACTGGAAGTATGACTGTGCCCAGAGAATGGTGGTAAATGCAGTTAAATCCAGTTGGTGGCCACTGCTTTTGTAGTGTTCCCCAGGGCTCAGTGCTGGGACCACTCCTGTTAAATATCTTTATCACTGAATTGATGAGGAGATTGAGTTTGCAGACAGCACCAAGTTAGGTGGGAGTATTGTCTTTCTGAGGATAGGAAGGCTCTTCAGAGGGACCTGAATAGGCTAGATCAATGGCCTGAGGCCAGTCATATGGACTTCAGTAAGGTCAAATGACTAGTCCTGCACTTGGGTCACAACAACCCCATGCAACACTACAGGTATGGGGAGGAGTAGCTGGAAAATGCTGATCAACAGCTGGCTGAACATTGGCCAGCAGTGTGTCCAGGTGGCCATCCTGGCCTGCATCAGGAATAGTGTGGCCAGCAGGACTAGGGACATGACTGTTTCATGGTATTCAATACTGGTGAGGCTGCACCTGGAGTGCTGGGTTCAGTTTTGGGCCCCACAGTATAAGAAAGACATTGAGGTGCTGGAGCAGGTCCAGAGAAGGGCAATGAAGCTGGTGAAATGTCTTGAGAATAAGTCTTAGGAGGAGCTTAAGCTCCAGATGAGGAAACTGGGGTTGTTTAATATGAAGAAAAGGAGGCTGAGGGGACACCTTCGCACTCTCTACAACTACCAGATAGGATCGTGAAGAAAGGTGGGTGTTGCTCTCTTTTCACAAGTCACAACTGATAGGGCAAGAGGAAATGGCATCAAGTTGTGCCAGGGGGTGTTTAGGTTGGACATCAGGAAAAAAATTCTATACTGAAAGGTTTATCAAAGACTGGAACAGGCTGCCCAGGGAAGGGGTTGAATTGCCATCACTGGATGTAGCTAAAAGCTGTCTAGATATGGCGCATAAGGCCACTGTGTAATAGTGACACTGGTAAAGTTAGATAATGTTCGGATGATGATCTTAAAGGTCTTTTTCAACATCAGTGATTCTGTGATTTTTTTTTTTTTAAGGCTTTCTTGTCTGATAGCAATGAACGAGGTATTCATAAAAGAAGACTATAGTGTAAGTGAAACAAAGCAAGTGATGTAAGATGATAAAAACAGTTAAAAGAAAGTAATCTTCAAAGACATGAAAAGGAGCTTTCTAGCGATACCCCTCACAATGTAAATATTCAAAGGTAAATGATGCTTCATTTTGGGGACCTCTAGAGGTCATCTAGTACAACCCCCCCCTGCTGAGAGCAGGGCCATCTTCAACTAGAGCAGGTTGCTCAGAACCTCATCAAACCTTTTTAATAAAACCAGCAGAAACTCACAGGAAGAGTATCCTTCAAAGCAATCTACATGGAAAAACAGGGATTGCTGTGTGAGGTTTAGTGACATGTTTTGCAATACATTTGTTTTAGTTATCCAGTCACTGAGTGGAGCTGACCTGCAGCTGAATGGTTGATCTCATTTTTTTTTCTGAGGTTTTACTTTGGGAGGGAAATGATGGAGAAGTGGAGAGACCCACTGCGAGCCAGCAGGCCTCAGGGAAGAGGCTGATGAGGCCTGGGCACTGCCAGGGCAAAGGCAACCACCCCCACACCTATAAAAGAAGCCCCTGGGGAGCTGTGCTGTGAGCAGAGTGGGCAAATAGCCCGTCGCGTCAGCCAGATCATGGAGTGGCAGCTCATGTGGAAGGGCATGCAGGAAGGACACTGAAAGCTTGGAGGTATGTAAAGGCTGTGTAGATGTGGTGCTGAGTGACATGGTTTACTGTCGATGCCTCTTTGTCTCTATTCCTGAGAAAGAAAACAGAACTACACTGTATAGTGATATGAGATGGAAGAGGAGAAAGAGCTGAAGTGGAGAGAAATAGACATTAAAGCAACATCTTATTTTTATACTTTTATCTGAAGTTTCTGTTAGCAAGCAAAATGGATGTTTATAATCAGAATTGTGACAGGTTTCCATTCCTTGTCTGTACTTGCTGTCAAATTGTGAGATAACATTTCTGTGTGATAAGTGACTTCTGTATTAATATCTCACATAACCTGTTTACTTACATGTTTTTGAATGAAGAGTAACACTAATAAAGTTAGTAAAGATTTGTAATATTTTTCTCTTGAGTTAATGACCGTATAATTACAACAGTCAGTTATGTAATCCTCTTTTACTTGAGCTTAGATTTTTATGTGAGAGGATCCAGTGATTCAATTTCTCTTGTGTGATTATGCAGTGTCATAAAAATTCAAATAAATATGCTACAAAGTGAAATGTGAATAATGTAAGTTATTACAAAGAGAACTTGTTCAGCCCAAAATTGCTTAATCATCATATGTTTAGTTTATTACTGCACTTTTTCCTTTTATTGCACTCAAGAAATTAGAACAAACTTTATAGCCTCTTAAGCCCATGATTTATTTTATTATGTAAACTACCCTACACTTCCATAGTCTGTAGATTTTCATTATTAAGCATCTGATTCTTGGACTTAAGAATAATTTGTTGAGAAATATTTCATCAGAATGATCATGATCATGCAATCATGTTGTTGCAAGAAGGCTGTACAGTAAAAACAGATGTTAAGAAAGCCACATTTTCACTAAACAAATGCAAGAAGCTATGGGGTATTCCTCTATAAGCCACAGTAGTTTCCTAAAAAAGTAATTGAATCCTGTAGGTAGCATCGGCAAAATTATTTCTGTTTCTACGTTAAGCAAAAATATTTTCATTTGGAAGCAAGCTTCATCCCCCAATTCCTGAAGAGAAACTGTCACAGGCTCCATGAGCAAATGAAATAGAGGTGAGTGGAGTTCTACGCATGCTAAAAAAAACAGACAAGATTTTTGGAGATAGTGCTTTTGGATAGATCAATAAAACTTTGAAGAAGTCCAGTTTGGTTCAGATATGCCAGTAAGAGGAAATACTTTTTCATATTGCTTTTCTCCTTGTCCAATATGGACGGGTAAAAAAAAAAGACATCTACTTCTTCACTCATCTACTAAATTTCTACAGATTCTTTAGGAGACCTGCAGGCCCACAAAGAGGATAAATTGATTTACTGCTCCTTACATGGAAATTAATTTTAAAAACAGAGCAGTATTATGTGTTATTAATATTTTAGAACTATTACGGAAACCTTGAAAAAAGCTGAGACTTAATTTTCTCTTTTATTTGCATTTCTGTCATCTGTGATTTTGGAAATGTCTCTGCCTTAGTTTAGCTAGCTGCAAGAACTGATCACATTCAAGTATATCCATTAATCACTGAGCTGACCAAGCTTTTATCGGATGTTCTTCTACTTGAGTAAAACCATTATGCAGATGGAAATTCTATTCCATGTTATAAGTTTTTAAAATGCTATTTAATACCCATAAGGAAAAAGAATTCTCCCCATAAGAATACTGGTAAGTAGTAAAGTCATGGTCCTTATGCTAGAAAATGCTGAAAAATACTGCCTATGTTACTTATGTAAGTATTAGTATTTTAATATTTAAAATATATTATCTCATGCTGTTCTTTCATATGTTAAATTCTGAGTGTTTTACTTCAGTTTTGATTAATGTGTAAGATACTTACTTGTGTGTTTGTCCTGGGTCGAGTGAAAACAGAACTAATTCTGTTCAGAGTTTTTACTTTTCAGCTCAGTTCTTCTAACCAACTGCATTGTCTGAAGTCAGCAGCCTGTTTTCCCAGGCAGTGTCTGCTGCTGGCAGTGACTGCACACCATATTCAGAGCTACTACCAAGGACTGGTGTGCAGACCAAGGCCACTGCTGGATCATGTGCACCACTTTGGGGGTGCAGGCAAGTGAAAGGCTGCACCTGCAGGGAGGAGCGGACAGGGCAGGTGACCCCAAACTGACCAGTGAGGTATTCCAGCTCATATACATCATATTTGGTGTAAAGCAGAGAGATCTAAAGGGTCTATATGCATTTTCCTGGGCTCTTCTCCCCTCTTGGACCACTTTGCCAGCTTTGCTCAGCTTGGCTCAGGTCCTCTTTCAGTTCCTTCCTTGGACCATCCAAGGAGGACTCTGTTCTGCCTTCGATCACAATCGGTGTGTTCCCGAATCCGGTACCAGAATCCAGCTCCTGAACATAGTTCCCATCTGCTTCGGGGCCCAGTCTGTGACTCCCCTGTTGCCTGCTCCACAGCATCAGTGGTGACAGTGATGTAATTACCATCAGGGGGGTTGGGTTCGATAGTGGTTTTGTATATATTTGTACATATCCTATTTTATTATTATTATTTTCATTAAAGCTGTTCTAGTTTCCTTTTCTAATCACTAAGTCTCTCTCCCTTATTCCCTTTCTCTTCCCCTTTGGGGAGGGAGGGGGGTTAACAGAGAACGTCTGTTATTGGTCTAAGGGGCTGCCCTGACCCTAAACCGTGACAGTGATATTTCCCATGTTTTAGGAAAAGCTATCTGACAACACATAGTTCCATGAATCAGCATCAAAATGTCTGGTACCATATCCATGTGATTTTATAGGAATATTTACTCTTGTTCCTGTGCAAATTAAGTTGTTACCTGACTTCTGGACCAATGCTAAAGTCACAAAGGAAATGCTGATCATGAGAAAACTACTCAGTTCATGTCGTTTAAACCCAATCAGGAGTTGTTTCATTGATTTTTTAATGATACATATTGGCTTACAGTCAGCGGATGAGAATCAACATCAAGATTTCAACAGAGAAACCATGGTCCTAGGCACTTACAATGTTTTAATAAATACCTATAAATTGACAAGCATGCTTTCATAATTATTCTTAAAAAGTTCTAATCTTACATACATGCAGAATGATAGCAAATCTCCCTCCCCTCACAGGCAAGTGTTAATTCCCCGCTTCTGGGACTGTGGGTTTAATATTTGCAGAAACCTCCTGGGGGAGACATGTGTACTCACCTGTGTTTACCTGTGGTATTCCCTACAACTTGTGTCCCAAAGAAAGCACCCCAGGAGGTCACACTTGTGTTCCTGGCTTCAGAGATGCTGCCTCCCAGGCCATCTTGCCAAAGCAGCATCCCCACAATCGATTCACAGGCATCTGCTAGCAGCAGATAAGCAAGGCTCAGAGCCCCCTTGCAGTAGCACTCAGCTTGAAAACCTGAAGCCTTAATGAGAATAGCTGAACAGAAGGGATAGTTGATGTCCAGGGTTAGTGAAGGATTCCTGTTTCACAAAGAACAGCACTCCCCCACACAGCTAATATGCAAAAGCAATGTTACTCAAGCAAACACAACCAGTTACCTAACATCACCTCATACATACCTACCCCAAGGTGGTAGACAAACCGTAGAGCAGAAAGAGGGCACGTAGCATGGTGCTTGGGAAGAAGAGTCGGTAGGTCCTAATGCCTTCTGCAGAGCGTTCCCTGAATCAAGATGTGCATCAGATTGACCTTCCAGAAATACATATTCCTCCTCTCCCTGCCTCAGTGGGCTACTTATAGCTCTCCTGGGGGGTGGGGAGGATGGGGAAACTGCTCCAATGTCGATGCCTGTGTGGCCACTGCATGCACAGAGGCTGAACAGTATTCTTCCCACCCACAGTGGCTGACGGAGGTCATTCCCCACAATTGCTTATGCGTGGGGGTCTTGGGGCACCTGTGGTGGTCATTACTTCATCAGTCCTCAGCTCCTTCGTCCCATCCTTGAGGTGTCCTCTTATTGTTTCATTCCTGGCTGACTGCATGATTCCCCCGTGCACCTGCACATTTCAGACGTAGGAACATGTACTGTGCAGTGCAACAACATAGTGGTGTGCCTTAGGGCCACAACAACAGATCAACATGTTCCAGTCTGAATACAGTTGACCATGAAGCATGAGAATAAACAGTCTGGATTTTTAATGTAAAGCTTACAACAGTACACTTGGCTCTGTGGTAAATCAGAACTGAGTTATCTGGGCCACTTTTATGCTCATGATGGCTGGGGATGAAGAAGGCATTATGAAAGACATTGCAATTCAGTTCACTTGTGAACATGATGTGGACCTGTCAATGTAGACTGTTTCTGAGAGAAATCCCCTCTTTCCTTCTGGTCACTCAAGCTCTTGCACNCATCCCCACAATCGATTCACAGGCATCTGCTAGCAGCAGATAAGCAAGGCTCAGAGCCCCCTTGCAGTAGCACTCAGCTTGAAAACCTGAAGCCTTAATGAGAATAGCTGAACAGAAGGGATAGTTGATGTCCAGGGTTAGTGAAGGATTCCTGTTTCACAAAGAACAGCACTCCCCCACACAGCTAATATGCAAAAGCAATGTTACTCAAGCAAACACAACCAGTTACCTAACATCACCTCATACATACCTACCCCAAGGTGGTAGACAAACCGTAGAGCAGAAAGAGGGCACGTAGCATGGTGCTTGGGAAGAAGAGTCGGTAGGTCCTAATGCCTTCTGCAGAGCGTTCCCTGAATCAAGATGTGCATCAGATTGACCTTCCAGAAATACATATTCCTCCTCTCCCTGCCTCAGTGGGCTACTTATAGCTCTCCTGGGGGGTGGGGAGGATGGGGAAACTGCTCCAATGTCGATGCCTGTGTGGCCACTGCATGCACAGAGGCTGAACAGTATTCTTCCCACCCACAGTGGCTGACGGAGGTCATTCCCCACAATTGCTTATGCGTGGGGGTCTTGGGGCACCTGTGGTGGTCATTACTTCATCAGTCCTCAGCTCCTTCGTCCCATCCTTGAGGTGTCCTCTTATTGTTTCATTCCTGGCTGACTGCATGATTCCCCCGTGCACCTGCACATTTCAGACGTAGGAACATGTACTGTGCAGTGCAACAACATAGTGGTGTGCCTTAGGGCCACAACAACAGATCAACATGTTCCAGTCTGAATACAGTTGACCATGAAGCATGAGAATAAACAGTCTGGATTTTTAATGTAAAGCTTACAACAGTACACTTGGCTCTGTGGTAAATCAGAACTGAGTTATCTGGGCCACTTTTATGCTCATGATGGCTGGGGATGAAGAAGGCATTATGAAAGACATTGCAATTCAGTTCACTTGTGAACATGATGTGGACCTGTCAATGTAGACTGTTTCTGAGAGAAATCCCCTCTTTCCTTCTGGTCACTCAAGCTCTTGCACACAGTCTGTCCCCACGTGGCTAGCCCTCCTCCTTCAGAGCAGAGACTAGAGGGATATGATTTCCTGCTGTCACCTTGTAGACCAATGGAGAACATTGGGCTGTTCAGGCTTTTTAGCACTGTGAACTGAGAAAAGCAGGCATGGGGTGAGTAAGCACAGAGCTGTCTGAGATTTAAACTGTTAAGGTCCAGGAGCTCATTCAGGACAGTGATCCACAATCCACTTATAATTGAAGATTTGATTAATGATAATGGGGCTTTAACGTGGTTAGCAAAAGATGCAAAGGCCAGCTTCTGACAGAATTTCAGGTTTCTCTTTGGACTGTAACAGGACAGAAAAAAGATGTCACTTTTCATCATGGGAGAACAAAAAAAATATTTTTCTTCACTTAGTCTTAATACTACAAGCCATTTCAGATACATTTGGAAATCTTACACAACCTTATTTGCAGTCAGGGTTATCCACCACCCATAATCACATGGAGAGTGTCTTTGTTCTTTTTTTTTTTTTTTCTGTCATATTAACACCTCTAATTGGCAAACCAGGCAATCTCCTAGCTCCAACCATATGAGCAGAGGAAGAAACATTGGTAATGAACAACTGGTGACCTTCTATCAATAAATGGAAATGTTGACATCAATTAAAGGTCACCATTTAACCTTATGAAATCACCTACAAAATTCTCAAAATAAAATGACTGAGCACTCAGTCAGTTCAAAGTTCTTAGAAATAATTGATTATAAAGGACCTCATGCTTCTGCTATATGAGAAAGATTAATCACATAATAATTAATTTTAAGTTACTCTGAATATACTATCCATCTTTGTAATGGTAGTGTAAATGTAAAAATTTAATTTAAATGTTGGGGAGGGTTAAATATTATATTAAAATGCTACATTCAAATAATATTTATTTAGTTTTGTTTCTAATTTTAAAGTAATTTGAAGAAGAATTTTTAAGAGACTGATTTTTACTTCAGAGTTTTGTTGCTAAGGAAAATTAATTTTCCACATGCTGTATTCTACAACTTACATTCACCTCATATAGAGTATAAAACATAAATGTTTAAATGTCAGTGTTCGAATCATTGACATTTTGAAAATGTCTGGGAAAATAAATTTCATTTTACCCCCATGTAGAACAATTTGAAATAAACACTCTCTTTACTAGAGATTATTTTTCAAATCTACATACTTAACTTCCATTTGGGATAATAGTATTGCAATCTAATTCAGATAACATGTAAAGATATATTTAAGAAGGACCTTGTATTGGGATAATACTGTAGTAAAAAGAAATTTTAAAAGGGAATAATACCATAAGAAATGGAAAAGTTTGTGCTGCTTGTTAGAAGTATCTATCAACATTCACTTAATTAATGCAACTACTTTATGAATGTAAAGCAAATACTTGTTTCTCTTGCATCATTAGCATTTGAATATTAAATAAATAATAATTTAAAATAATTAATTAATTAATATTTAAAAGAAGGTGTGTGAAAATGGCTGATGAAAAGGACATGAAGTGTGGTGCAAAAACTTGGTATTATTCCCTGATTGCATTCACAAGAAGAAATTAAATAGAATAACATTGTTGTAGTGCTTTTTCTCTGGGTTCACAATTGCAAAATCAATTACATTTATCTTCTAGCATGTTCAAACCTACTTAACAGAAGTAATTAAAATATAGATCAACCAATTAGTTCTCATCTATAATTACAGAGTTTGAAACTTAATGAAAATCACAGGTAAAAGTACAGATACAGTTACTATTATTTTTTACACCTCTTAAGATTATATTTTGCTGGCACAATGCTGTCTCTACAGACAACAAGATAGACATCTTGGTCATATGATTTTCCAAGATTTTTTTAATATATCATTTAATAGATATTTGTTGTCTACTTCTCTAAAATCCCATTCAATGCCTCCTTTCTCAAAAATAAACAATAATTTAAAAAAACAAAACAAAACAAAAACCCCACCCTTTCTTTGTCATGGTAGTAGGTACATGAAGTAAAGTGCTCAGGAATGACAGTTCAGTTCTGAAGGAAACACTTTAAGACACATCTGACAATCACTGCTTTCTTATGACAGTGGTACAGTGCTATTTGTGTTCCAAATGTACACAATACCAAGACATACTAAGATTACTGGCTACTAGGTTGCCATAATATGTTCCCTTCTACCTTCTAGAATTAATGTGCATCAGTCATAAGGGGATTTGTTACTGTGTGACAAATGACTTAATGTGGATCCATTGTTCCTCACCTTCCCTGTTTCAACTAACCTTTTGTCCAGAATGAATGAGTAGTAAAATATGGTAAATAAAGTGATAGACAGGCAGACAGAGGTATATTCAGCTTCATTTAAGTGATTTTAACTCTGTCTTTTTCACTTCAAATATTTTGAAAGAACTTAATTCTTTGCTGTCTTCTGAACTCAGTCAAATGAAAAGGTACAGGATATGTCTTTTCCTGCAGTTATGCTTATATGATGAGTTAAAAGTTATAGAACATTTTTTATAGTTGTAAATGACTTAGAACTGTCTCTGCATTAACAGTAAATGTTTAGTTACATATCATGTGTATTTTCCTTCTACACCAGACATTGAAATGGAGATAAACATCAGCAAAAACATAAACAAGACATCATTCAGTTGTTGGGTTTGGGGAATTTTTTTTCCATTTCTGTGCCTATCCACAGAATCCATTTTAACCATAGAATATGATCTACATTTTAAAAGTTATATATAAGGAAGAGAAAAATATCCATCCTAAGATATAAGAATAAAACTTTCAAAAAAAAAAAAAAAAATTAAATCAGACAGCCGTCACATGCATGTAGAGGTGCTTAGAGTTTTATTGTCAAATAGTTGATTGCTCACCAAATTATTGAACAACGTGAGAGAGCCATCACAAATTAATATGTTGCTTACCAATTTTAGCTTACACACTTTCATAGCTTTGGTACTGGTGATGCACACAATAAAGTACAACAGATGAGTGACTGCAACAAGGACTATAGTAACAGAAAGGTAGATTAGTGTTAAGAATAAAATATGTGTACATCACATCTTGAGTGTGTAATAGAATTTCATGTAGTAGACATACAAGTGTCTAACCACAATATAAGAAACTTACCTTATTGCTACATTTAAAATTTGGAGGAAGAGAAATCCTGGAGATGCTATTTCATTTATACTATGTTATATGTTATATTATATGTTTCTAATAAGGCATAAAAGACTGAACTGAAGCTAATGTTTGAAAAGAAAACTGATCGTGGAGTGTTCCACTTTGCACCTGAAAGAAAATATTAATAGAAATGAAACTGTAATTAAAGAAAGGAATAATTAAATAAATAAATAAATCAGAGGTATGGTCTTAGCTTTAAATGCTGTAAAGAAGTATAGTCCAATATTGATTATAATGGGAGTCTTCTGATTTCTAGCCAATAAAGATTTGATATATGAAGTTAAGTACCAGGTTTTCATAGAAAAAAAAAAAAAAGAAAAATGCGTGGCTGTTCCTACAGCTTGCTTTTACAGGCAGGCACTGGTGATACTGAGCCCTAACTGAAACTCCTTCTGAAGAAAATGAAAAGATAAAAATTGCTAGTCTTTCAGAGTTACATGCTTTTTGAAACAGACACTTCTTGAATTTGAAAGTTTTAGCATACTTCCTTGCTTGAAGGCTAACAAAGTTTACATGGGGCAGATGTTACAGACAGTGTTCACTAAACATTTTTTTTGAAGGGACATATCCCAGATGTTGGGAATTCTTTACAATTTCAAGTGTTTGTCATTCTTTTCTAGGTGATTTCTGTATACAATTTCAGTGAGTCATAAATAAGGACCACTGAGAACAAATGCATGCCCAGAGAAAAGTCTAATATGTTCAGAACAGTAGAGTTCTACCCTTCTGAAGCCATGACAATTGCAATACAATGGCTAAGGGAAGCAAAAGCTTTACCTGCAATCCTTGATTTTTTAAACAGAGAGCTATTTGGGTTCAGTTTTAGACTAAGGTATGAAAGGTTCTTCTGCGCCCCAGTTCAAGTTCTGACATATGCAATACTCTGATGTAAAATGGGTTTGCATATACCTACTTGGTAGTTTTGTTTTAAAGTATTTTCCAGAGGTACATAGGTTTCTGTAGCAGAGTATGTTTTCTTCTTTTCCTACTCATTACTGAACACATCTCAAGAAGCTCAGCAAGTTGGGATATGTGAACTCATGACATTCAACAAGGCCAAGTGCAAGGTCCTGCACCTGGGGCAGGGCAACCACTGTCATTTATACAGGCTGGGGGATGGTGGATTTGGAGGATTGAGAGAAGCTCTGTAGAGAAGGACTTGAGGATACTGATGGGTGAAAAGCTGGACATGAGTTGGCAAGAGGCACTCACAGTCCTGAAAGTCAGTCACAGCCTGGGGTGCATTAGAAGTGTGGCCATCAGTGAGGGAGGTGATTCCCCCACTCTACTCCACTCTTGTGAGACCCCCACCTCAAATTCTGTGTTCAGCTCTGAGGCCCCCAGCATAAGAAAGACATGGACCTTTTCAAGTAGGTCCAGAGGAGGACCAGGGAGATGATAAGCAGGTGGAGCACCTCTCCTGTGAGGACAGGC
>VWZY01000298.1:29115-41351 GCA_013399075.1 Chloroceryle aenea
CTACGAGTGTGCCTGCCAGAGGGGCTTCTCGGGGGCTCACTGTGAGAAAGGTGAGACTGGAAGTGGACCCTCACCCACTAGCCAGGCACGATGGTTAGCTGGGGGCAGCAGGACAGAGCACTGCTTAGGGCAAGCCTGTGGTCTTGTCCTTGTGGTGGCTGCTGGGAAGGGTCTGGGGGAAACCAGCTGGGGGGGTGTTCAGGCAGCTGTGAAGCCAGCTCCTTCCCTACTGCTTCCCTGGTTTTAGCACTTGGGTCATCACTGAGTCCAGGTTCCTCCCCAGCTTCAGCCAGGAGGCCAACAAGGCTGCAGGCGTCATGACAACTGTCTGCAGAAGGGCGAGATGGTCCAAACTTACAGGCTCTAAAGCCACAACAGACCTTTCCAGGGGCTTCCTTGGAGTGCCACCATGCCGACCTGCCCTAAGAAGTGGCAGCTTTGTTCATGCTTTGGGCCTGTCACAAGTGCTCATGAAAAGGGGGGTTCTCCTGGTCTCCAAGGACAGAGAGGCCATGCTGTGTTGCCTGACAGCTCTTCTTTTTCCCACCTGCAGTGATCATCGAGAAGGCTGCTGGAGATGCAGAGGCCATTGCTTTTGATGGCAGGACGTATATGGAGTACCACAATGCCGTGACAAAGAGGTAACTTGGCTGCTGAGCTGAACCAAGGTCAGAAGGAGTTAGGGCTCTTAGCAGGAGGAAGAGCTAGGCTCAGAGAAGTTTGAAGTGAGGTTGTGGGCTGGGTGAGCTGAGGAGAGGGGAGAAGTAGCTCTGCCTGTTGTTTAATTCATGCCTGTCTGTCTCCCTGGCTGGTGGTGCAGCAAGGGTTGGTTCTGCCAGGGTTCTCCAGCATCTGGGTCCACTATGGTCTGGCTCAGTACCCTTGCTCAGCACTGTGCTCCTACAGCCCCTGTGGTTCATTCCCAGCCCCACAGCACTGGGACAGGGTGTTGCATTAGGCTCCATCCATCTGCCTTTTACACCCTCCCATTCCCTGCCTGGGGATGGTGTCTGTGTTGAGCTGTTGTTTGTCAGTCTCTGTCTGTCTGTCTCTTCTCAATGTCCTTGTTTCTTTGTTTTCAAGCCACCTGACCAATGAGATCCCCGCGTAAGTACAGTCCTCCCCTGTGCCCTGTAGCCCTCTGCCCTCCACCACATCTCCCATTGCCACCCCAACCACCAGCCCGCCCACAGGGGAGCCCGGAGCAGGTGTGGGAGGAGGAATATGGGTGCTCTTGCTCTCCCAGGCATCTGCCGTGGGCAGGAGTTCCCATTTCAGGGTGAGGAGGGGACACAATACAGACTTAGGAAGAGCAGCTGAGGAAACTGGAGAAAAGGAGGCTCCGGGGAGACCTTCTCATTCTTGACAACTCTTTGACAGGAGGTTGGAGCCAGGCGTGGTTGGTCTCTTCTCCTAAAGAACAAGCAACAGCCTCAAGTTGCACCAGGAGTGGTTTAGGTTGGACATGAGGAACAATGTCTTCCCAGCAAGGGCTGTCCAGGGCTGTCCCAGGCTGCCCAGGGCAGGGGTGGAGTCCCTGTGACCCCTGGAGGGGTTACCAAGCCCCCCATGGAGATGTGATGCTGAGGGCCAGGGGTCAGTGGTGCCCTGGCAGTTCTGGGGGAAGGGTTGGACTTGATGATCTTCAAGATCCCTTCCCAAACAAAATGACTCTGTGATTCTACGCCTGTAGCTCTGGGAGCTCCACAGGGGCACAGACACAGCCAGAGCTGCACTGCCTGCCTCTGCTGCAGTCAGATGATGTCCCAGCAACACACTGCACCTTTGGCCTTAGTTTAAGTGGATGAGCAAAGGAAGAAAGTTCCTGTGACTTCTTCCACCAGCAGCAAAGGCGTTGGCGGTGGAAGTCGGGTGCCAATCCTGCCCTGCTTTTCCAGGCTGGGTGCTCAGAGAATGTTCTCCAGTCAGGGGTGCATGGCCTGGGCAACCCCTCAGAAGGTGCAGTGCAGCCAGCGGGGAGAGTTTGAGTGCTACCTGCCTGTCACAGCCCCATTTCACCTCATTTTCTGCAAGCCAGGCTCCGAGGGAGGCTCAGGAGGCTGCATTGCATGCATGCATGTCAGCATCTGGGGAGCCACAGAGCCCACCACCAGTCTGGGGTTGTTCTGGTGTTTTGGAAAGGGCTTCCCAGGAGCCAAGCATCCTCCTAAGCTAGACAGTGCCCTACAGCAGAGAGGGATGTAGTTGCCTCTGCTGTATCCAGCTGTCCCTCTGCACAGACATGAGCCCTGCAGGTGAGCAGAAGGCTGCTACCTTTGTGCCCTGCTTTTCCCAGTGCTCCGCAAAGGGAAATTCACCGTTCCCAGCCTCCTCCCAGCTTGAGCCAGCCTATTTTGGCCGTGTGTGCCCCATCCTGCAAGGCAGCTTAGCATTTCTCCCCAGATCCCTCTGCTGGGATTTGGCAGCAGCATCCACTGGCCCTGCCAGGGCTGAAAGACCCATTGGGCTGCCCATAAAAAGTAGTTTCTTCTGCCTTCAGGCAGACAGCGGGGTGTGCCTTGGGCAGGACTCGCACTCCAATTGCTCCTCTGGCCATGACATGCCCGTACATCTTTTTTTGAACGTACATTTTTATGCGTACACGTCTAGTGAGAGCTGCTGTGATGCCAGGCCAGTAGCCCCTCATGCCAGCAGGACAGCTGTAGCCCTGGGTTTCCCCTGCTCCCTGCACACCCCACTGACCAAAGGCCCCAGGGCCCACTCAGTGGCCTTAGGGGTCGGTTCAGCTCCCTACCCAGATGGAAGATCTTCTGCAGCATCCCAAAGAACCAGGGCTGCCCTGGGTGCTCATGCAGGGCCATGCACCAAAACCACCTTTTCCCCCAGCTCTGTTGCCCACTGTCCCCTCCTGGGATTCACATCCCAGTGATAGTTGTGACTCAGGAGAGCAGTGCAGAGTCCCTGTGCTGCTGGGACAGGGCTGGTTTTGCTCCTCAGCGTTATTAGGCTTACTTTGGCTGAGCAACAACTTGCAGCCTTGTCTCACCAGCTTGAGGAAACTCAGCCCCGAGCAACAGTGGCTGAGGCTCTTCCTGCTCGGGCTGGGCAGCTCTCTCAGCTTGGGGGAAGAGCAGGGAGGGAGGGAGGGAGGGAAGGGTCTTCCCCGCTGCCCTGCGCTTATCGCACGCTCCCCTTTCTTCCCACATCTAAGTCCTGAAGCGCTGGACTATCCCGTGGAGCCCAGGTGAGTCCGTGCCAGGCTTTCTGCTCTCGTGTCTTGTGCTCTGCTGTTGCTGTTGCTGCTGCAGCACGTCTCTGGCTCCGTCTCCCTGTGTTCTGTGTGGCTGTACCCTCTGCTTTTTATTTCTAAGGGACACAGCTCTGCAGGTGATGAAAGTAAACACGAAGGAGGCCCTGTCCTTCCAGCACAGGGACAGCAGCTCCTGTGCAGCTCTGGCCCTGGGGCACCTAAACACCCAGTAGCCACGGGTGAGGGGAGAGGCTGAGTCGCCTCGGGAGTACAGCCCTTGGCCAACCCTTTGGATGCAGTGTCCCTGGGGAATAAAAAGCTGTCTGTGTTGTCTGGTCTGCGTGTGCACGTGTCAGCAGTGTGTCCTGGAGCATCCCAGGGGTGTGGGTGGTGACTCCACGTGGCAACGTCACCTGTTGGCGAGACCTTTTTGCCTGTTCCAAAAGGGACTGAGCAAAGATGGAGATGTCAGTGTGAGGGAAATCCTGTCCTTCCTCCATTCTTTCCTTGCAAAGAGGCTCCACATCCAGGAGCAAGAAGGTTTTGCTGCCTCTGTGGACAGTGTCCACCTGGCCAGCCCAGAGCTGTTCACCAGCCCACATAAGAGACCTCTTCCTTCAGCACCTGCATACGAGGAGGCAAAACCAAGACTTGTGTCTCACAGCTTGCAGGGGTTGATGTGTCTAAACCTTGTGCTCCACGGAGGGCAACAGCAAAGGGCAGTAGCCCCAGGCTCTGTCTTTGGAAGTTGAAGCTGAATGTTGGGAAAAACATCCCCAGGAGAACTGTGCAGCCCTTGCTCAGGTCAGCAGGAAAATAGAGGAGCTCCAGTCTTGGTGTTCCCGAGCTCAGCTGAGCAGTGGTGGCAATGGTCCTGCTCCGAGTGGGAGCTGGCTTAGAGACTTCCCGAGAGCCAACAGAGAAGGCTGCTGCCAGGGGCTGCCTGGCCTCCTGTTGCTTTTGTAGCCATGCTTTTAACTCTGCTCTGTCTTCTCCCCTGCTCCCACCTCCCCGTGCAGCGAGAAGGCCTTGCAATCAAACGACTTCGAGCTAAGCATCAAAACTGAAGCCACTCAGGGGCTGATCCTGTGGAGCGGGAAGGGGCTGGAGCGATCGGACTACATCGCCCTCGCCATAGTGGATGGCTTCGTGCAAATGACCTACGACCTGGGCTCCAAGCCAGTCGTCCTGCGATCCACGGTCCCAGTCAACACCAACCAGTGGATTCATATCAAAGCATACAGGTGTGGAGACTGGTGGGATGGGGAAGGGGGGCAGGATCATGGCAGACCGCTCCGGGATGGACAAGCCATGCGCTAGGGAGCCTGAGTCATGGCCGTGGCTCTATGCCCTGTGATCCCCAAGGGTCACTTCTCTGCTTGGATAATAATAGAGAGGCATGTGGGCAGTGCTGCGTGTTGTGACACGCCTGGAAATGTCAAAGGGGCAGGCTCAAGGAGGTACGAAAGGTTCGTGCCTTTTATTTTAGCTGGCTGAGGGTTTGACATTCTGTTCGTGTTGAGCCCAAGACGTCCCTTTTATTTTTGTTGGTGGTGGGAGTGGTGAGCGGGTCACGCGGCTGGCGTGCTGGGGATTGCTGCTGATGGGTCCAGAGGGAGGAAGCTGAGGGATGCCCGGGGGATGCTGGTGGGCAGTGCTCACCACCAGCTGTGTGATGTTCTCCAGGGAGGTGTTGCACCCACGCTGTGCTCTGGCCACCAAAGCTCTGGTCCCCACTCCTCTCCAGGTGGAGAAGGCCTGATGGTGCCGGTGCCCAGTTTAGTGGAAAGCATCAGGCAGCTCTGGGTTTTTCCTCTAAGGTTGCTACTCATCATCTGTTTCTTCTTCCCTCCCTCCGGGAGCAGGGTACAGAGAGAAGGTTCCCTTCAAGTCGGCAACGAAGCCCCCATCGCTGGCTCCTCTCCACTGGGTGCGACACAGCTCGATACAGATGGGGCCCTGTGGCTGGGTGAGTTGGTGTGGGAAGGGTGACCCTCCTCCCTCCTCTGCACCCCTCACCAAGGGGCTCAGAGCTGGTGCTGGGGCACTGATGCTCCCTCACTTGTTTCAGTTGGGCACCTTTGCCTCTCAGGAGGCTTTGGAAAGTTGGACCTAAAAAGTCCAACATGTTGTTCACTGCCTAGTAGGGCAGGGTGCCAGTGACAGCTGAGGGACAAAGGGTTGGCTTTACCAAATGCCAGTCCTTTCCATGTCCCTGTGTCTCCTGAGGAGAGCCATTAGCTGGCCTGCAGCTCTGGATCCAATGGCATGGAGCACCCTCTCCCTCTTCAAACCTGGAGTACTCCCACCTGCCAGATTCCCTCATGTGTGGGAGTCTCTGTTACTCCATGAGCCTCCCAGATGTTAATTCCTTGGGTAACTGGTTCCCAAGGGTGAATGGCTGAAACACAGAAATATCTAGATTTTAAATGTTGCTTTATTTGCATCTCACAATAAGCATCCATGGCAGAATGTGCCCGTGCGTGCAGCAGAGTCTCTTCCATTTGGGTTGCCATAAATATTTTGGTCCTGCAGACAGAGCTGGGCTCATCACATCTCTCACCCTGCCCGTGGCAGATCTGTCCATCCAGACAGAGGCTGGATGATCTGTCTCCTAACAGCCAGAAATCCAGCTTCGAGTGTAGGATAGTTGTGCTTCAGTACAACCAGTCTGGATCTGAGCTCACAGGATAGCAAAGTGGGTTTTTGGAGGCTGAAGGGATGCAGGAAGGATGCCCAGGGATAGGGGATGCTGCAGATCCTGGGCTTCATTGACTCTTGAGGCTCATCCTTGGCTCAGCATCTCCTCGGGCAGAAGCTGTAGTAGCCCCAGTGTTAGGACTGGAAGTATCCCAGGTGCCATTTCTCATTTTGACATCAACCTAGATGTTATGTGGAAAGCAGAATTTTTCCATGAGAAATTTTTGCTTGCCATGGAATCATAGAATGGTTGGAGTTGGAAAGGACCTCTGGAGATCATCGAGTCCAACCTTCCTGCCAGAGCAGGGTCACCCAGGGCAGCCCACACAGGAACAGATCCAGACGGGTCTTGAAAGTCTCTAGAGAAGCAGACTCCACAACCTCTCTGGGCAGCAAAGGTTTTATTGCAACCAGCCTTTTGTTATTTCAGGGCCTGGAATGAGCTGTAGCAGACATTTCAGTAACTGAAATAAAATTCAGTTTGAATTTGGGACCAATCTCCAAGGAAATAAAGTATTTTGAGCTGGTATTTTAGAATGGAAATTGCTGTTTTTCAAGAAACCAGGTTGGAACTTCTGATGTAAGCTCAAATAAATACTGGCTAGGAAAGAAGTTTTTCCTCACTGCTGAGATGTTCCCAGCATCACGTGTGCAGTGCTGCCTGGAACAGGCTGCTGGCCCACGTGGCAGCGTGTCCTTTGTCCTCTCACCTGACCTTCTGCCCTGTCTCTTGCAGGGGGACTGGAGAAGCTGAGCGTGGCTCACAAGCTGCCCAAGGCCTACAGCACAGGCTTTATTGGCTGCATAAGGGACGTGATTGTCGACCGCCAAGAACTGCATCTGGTGGAGGACGCTTTAAACAACCCCACGATATTACACTGCTCAGCCAAATAGACCCCCAGGGACCCTTCCTTCTCCTTCCCTCCCTCCTGCCTATTGCTGTAATTATTTTCTATTTTTGTAAACTTATTGCTTTTTATATTTTGGGGGGAGGGGGGAAAGGGAGGGGAGGAAACACCTTTTCTTTTGGGTTATTTGTTCGGTTGCGGTTTATCCAGGTCAGTCAGACTCGAATCAAACAGCAGCAACAAAGAACAAACCTTGAACCAAGTCTCCAAGAAGTGACAGAAGAACTTCCCCGTTGCACCTGCATTGTAAATCTTATTCATACTTGAAACTACTTTTTGGGTGATATTTTCCCCCTCCTTATTTGTGTTCTTGGGTTGTTCATGCCCGCGGGGGAGAGGATGCTGGTGCTGGCGAGACGCGTGGCCTTCGTGGATTCACTGCCTTCCCATCTCTGCCCTGGCCCCAAAGTCCCCTCTGCAGGGCTGGCTGAGCAGGAAAAGTGGCCAGCAGAGAAGAGGGAATCACCACCCTGCTTTGGGGCCTGGCTCTGCCAAACGTCCTCCTGGCCCCGTGTTCACCCTGCCTCCCTCCTGCCCCCGCTTCCTCTCACTATAATTTATGTGTGTAAGGATCTCAAGTGCTTTTCTCCTTTATGCTCTGTTGAAATCAGGGATGCCATGCACTGGAAGAGAGACCAAGGTCTGCTCTGAGCAGGCAGAAAAGCATTGCTCTTTGGTTGTCTTATGACTGTTTGCTGGACTGAGAGGTGCTGTGGGGGAAATGTTGATTTCTCTGTTGGCTTTCCTCCTCCTCCTCCTCCTCTTGGACATGTGCAGAAGCAGCTGTGAAACCTCATTTCCACACTCTGTGTTTATCCAGACGTGTCCTAACCAACTGCTTGCCCTGGCTGCTCTTCCCAAGAGCTTCCGTGTACCGAGCGTTGCCCCCACCCCATGCACCAGTGAGAACTTGCAGAACGTCTTCAAGAGCTGGAAGTGCTCTCCCTCTTCCAGCACTGACAAATGGGCTGTGAGGCCACGGGGACTGGCTCCCTTTTCACTTTAAAAAAAAAAATATCTGTTGGATGTGTCCTTCCATCACCCATGTCCGCTTTCCAGCCTCCGGGCGCGACTTGCCCTCTGTCTACCAGGAGGATGCTTGCAGCTGGCCAGCTTGATAGAGCTGAGGTTTCTCTCCCATGAAGAGAAATTGGAGTTTTACCTTTGACTTCAAGTTTTTGCAATGCAGGGTCTTCCAGGCCATCAACAAAGCTCCTCTGGATGCTGCCAGCCCAGCAGCAACAGCTTCCATGGGAACGGGGATGGGGCGAGTCAGTTCTCGAGGCAGTTTGGGAGGAGGGGGGTTTTTTAAAGTATTTTCTTCCTCCACACAAACTTGAAAGCAAATACTGTGGTGCCAGTTACACAGCCAGTATGTGAGTGTCCACATGAATGTCCGTGTGTCTGCGAGTGTCTGTCAGACAAAAACAAACACCAAATCTCCTGCAAGCAGGAGAACAACTCGATTGCAGCTAGGAAAGAAATGCCCATTCAGGTTCCTTCTCCGTGGGAAGAATTTACTGATGCTGTGTAGCATCTCTGTCCCTTTCCAGCACCGGGACCCAACTGTGTCCTTTGCCACCCTCAGATGGCAGCTGGCATCGCTCTGTGGAAAACCAGCTCTGGGGAGCGTACAGAATTACTCCGAAGGATCCCACCAAGTGTTACTTAATATCCAGGGTACCATCACTTTGCAGCTTTACCCTAAATTTCTAGTGGACCTTTGCAAAGCAGCCTTTAAAAACGTTGGTGCTTGTCACTACATTTTGAGCCATGAAAAGTCAGATTACTTTTCCCTGAGCACAGATGTAACAAAGGGGAAGAACATGGTGTAAAACTACTTGGGTTTCTCTTTTCTTCTTTTTTTTTGTTTGTTTTTAATTAGAAGAAATCTACCCCCACCCCCAAACCTACCCCTAATCTATTGATGTTCCTCTTAAACTCCAGTGGCTGGGTATTTAAGGGGGGGGCTGTGCCCTCTGGGGAGTGGAGGCTCCGGTGCCTGGGGCTGGGGGTGCCTGTGTGGGTGGCAAGACCCCGTCTGAAGTGGCTGCTGTCTGTAAGGGGTGGTTCCTGGTGGGGGGTGGTCCTGTGGCTGCGTCGTGACAGGGATGGATGGCTGTATTTTGCTGGCCTGGTGTGGGTAGACGGGGGTTAACTGGGACTGCAGGCTGGGGTGGGATGGGAGGGAAGTGTGAGACCCTCGACCTGCGTTTTGAGGCGGTGGGAACCGAAGCCTGGATGTGCCAACTCCAGAGGGAGAGGAGCACGTGCAGAGGAAGCTGCTAATTTTCCAGAATGCCACTGACATGAAGCCAGGGTCACTGCAAAAAAAAAACAACAAAAACCAAACCACCAAAACCAACTAAACAAAAAACTCTGTCTGCTTTTGCTGGGGCTTGGAAATGCCTTAAAACAGGACCTTGCGTCCTCACGGTCAAGCATCTTGAACCAAGGTCAGATTCAGCAGTGCTCCCTAGGGGCTGTGCACTTCGGCTTTCTTTTTGATAGCATCTATACCATCTACGTACAGAAAAAAAAAAGACATTGAGGATTTTGGATTTCTTTTTGGTTTTTTTTGTTTGTTTGTTTGGGTTTTAATTTTTTTTTCTTTTTTTTTTTTTTTAATGTCCATGTGGTTTCATTTATAGGGTAAATTAATGACCATTGTGAACTGCTGTATGAATTCTGAAGGGCAATGCACAGTAGAGGAGCAGCATGATATAACCATTACTAACTTGTGTCTTTCGTCAATCACCATGAAATAAAGTTTGAAAACTATTAAATATGTTTTTAAGGGGCCTATTGGTTTTTTATTCTTTTGGGTTGTGTACTGCGTGCCTCCTGGGCAGACAGTGGGTGAAGTGAAACCAGTATCTCCATCTCTGTTTCCAGCAGAACCAGAGTAGCTCATGTACTGTGACTGCTGTATCTTCTAAATGCAGCTTTCTTCTTAATAAATGCCAAGCTCAATCCTCTCCAGACGCTGTCTGCAGGTGGAGGACTCTTGTGTGTCTTCAGTTCCCCCCCTCTCTGCCCATCTGGATGGTTTCACCTACTCGAGCATCCACTAGTTTTTACCCTCTGTAAGCTGAGGAGCCATGGAAAGTCAGTCGAAAGCATGCAAACAGGATGTGGTTTGAGATGTACCAGCATCTAATTTCCTGCTCTAAACAGGACTTTCTAATGGGGCCTTCCCACCTGGCCAGAGCCCTAGCTCTCTTCAGCATCATCTGTTCCGCAAGAAAGGAAAGTGGGAGGTGGAGAATTTTGTTCAATCCAGAGCTGGTGTTCCTCCAAGTGGTGTGAAGTGAGGAAAGAACGTGGGTTTCCTGCCACTGGGGAGGCAGCTAATGTAGCAAACAGAGTCCTTTAGCTGTCCAGCAATGGTGCCCATTTGATGGGTGTCTGCACCAGCTCAGTAGGAACCGGCTTTTCGATGGACAATGAGACGCCGAAGACTCACAATGGGAAACAATGAGGCCAGTGTTTGAACAGCCACAGGGGTTGCACAACTCGCAACTGGGGCCATGTTCTGCTCAAGATCAGCCTCCTGGTGCAGCGTCTTCTTGACAATGACCTTATTATGGCACAACAGGCATGGACTTGCAAAGCCAGTACCTCTTTCACGGGCGTTTCGCCAGCTTGCTGCAAAGCAGCAGGAGAAAAAGCTGTCGTTGTCTCGGCCAGAAGGAAAAGCTGAGCTCTGGCAGCTGGATGGTTTTTTACTACAGGCTGGAAAAACCCATTGTGAGGGGAGGGAGGAAGGAAAGAAGGACAGGAGCCACACTGGGGGCATGCTTGGGCAGGCAGCAAGCGTGACTCAGGGGAATGGCCTGGCCACGTTTTCTGGCAGCCCTTGCTCTGAGAGCAGCCTGCTCGGTGCTCTTGGGAACACTCCATGTGTCCATCAAACCCGACTGCCCAGTCTGCACTTGCTGGGAGCAAATTGGGATGTTCTGGGTGCAGAGAGTTCCCAGGCCAGTGCCTGGATTTCTCTGCTGGGTATTTCCATGGGGTGGGCAGGAGACAGGAGGGCTAAAATCTCACTGGACAGGACCATTTTCACCAGTTACCTGCACCCCAGTTGCATAGTCTAGAAGCCAGTACCAAGAAGGGGGGAGATCTGTTCCAGAAGTTTCTTTTTGACCTGTTTTTGCCCAAGAAGTTGAACAGTAGCCCCTCTCTGGCCATGTGCATCACCCTGAGGAAGGGTCTTGTTCCCCCCCTCCCACCACTGTGTGAGACGAGCACAGACAGAAGTCCCACTTTGGTCTCTCACAATGAGGTCTCAGTGCTGTAAAAGAAAGTCCCAGTAACCAGAGGCCTGAATGGCAGTGGAAATGAGGAAGGAGAGGACAGGGGTCATTGTTATCAGGGTTGCTATTTGGCCTCTGTGGTCCTCGTTGCCCCGTGAGCAATCCAGTGGCATGCGGGAAAGCTATGCAACCCTCCAGTCCTCCTCGTGGAGAAATGAGCTGGCTCCCACTGCCAGCTCTCTGGGTATTCCCCGAATAGACATGGAATTCGCTGAGTCTTATTATAGTTATAAAACTGCTATTTTTGCCGCTACGGGTAGACGGGGCGGGGGCTCACTGGCTGTATCCTGGCTTTTTCTCTCTCTTGGGCAGCTGGCTTTGTTTTCTCACCCAGCATTCATGAAAGGTGCCAGATTCAGGGGATTTCTTTGGGTTAATTTCTGTCTTTTATGTGAAGCAACATGTATTTGACATGAGTGTGAATTTGTGTTTCAGGTGGCAGATTGTGCTCTGTTTGCATAAAGAGTATAGCACACCTGACCCCAGCTTACCCCAGGGGAAGATTTGGGTGTCACCATCCCTGTCTCACCACAGACATCAGCAGGGGGAACACTTTGTGCTCTCCAGACTCCAAAGTGGCTGCTGAGCCACTTCAGGGACGTTCAGGGATAACAGAAGATGTGTTGGTGTGGGTTGATGGGAACAGACTTTCGAGCAGGGCCTGTTGGGACAGGACAAGGGGTGATGGGTTTATACTAAAAGAGGAAGATTAGTCTGGAGAGAAGGAGGAACTTTTTGACACTGAGGGTGGGGAGAGCCTGGCCCAGGCTGCCCCCAGAGGTGGTGGCTGCCCCATCCCTGTCCCCATTGCAGGGGAGGTGGCCGGGGCTCTGAGCACCCTGCTCTGGCTGTAGATATCCCAGCTCCCTGCAGCAGGCTTGCACCTTTCAGGCCCCTTCCAACCCAAACTGCTCAATGCTTCTACGTGGCTGAGTCTTGCCAGACTGAGATGCTCAGCATCTGGTGCTTCATTCTCCCGGTAGCACGACTCTCAATTATCTGTGAACTCAACACCAAATTCTTGACCTTCGATAGTGTTCGGGTACCTAATGCTATCTCAAGTTGCTGCTGGTGTAAAAACCAAATGCTGTCAAGATT
>VWZY01000298.1:44761-58877 GCA_013399075.1 Chloroceryle aenea
GAGCTGAATTGCTTTGTCCGTGCTGATTTTGTGGTGCATCGTGGGTGGTTTTCTTTGAAGCTTGGATTCGCTTGTAATTAGGAGTGTAAGCAGCACTGCCGGCGTGGGAAGCGGTGGCTGCTCCAGCTTGGCTGATAAGGTGGGATTGGCCAAAGTCCTGCAAGGGCTTTCTCCAGGATGGTTTACCATGCTCAGGCAGGCTACAGCACTCTACATCTGAGGCATCAAATGCATCCAGCTGTATCCTGAAACCTTGCTTGCAGTCCAGCCTTGAGCATCTGCTGCAGTGAGAGGAGAGAGAACACCAGTCCCTGACCAGCAGAGCAGCCTGTGGTCCCAGTTTTCCCACTCCCTTTNCCTAGCTTGCTGCTGAGCTGAATTGCTTTGTCCGCACTGATTCTGTGGTGCATTGTGGGTGGTTTTCTTTGAAGCCTGGATTCGCTTGTAATTAGGAGCGTAAGNAGGGCGAAACTGCCCCAGGAAGGGACCACCGAGATGGAAAGGACCAAGCTTCCAGTTCTTGGGGCCGTGTGTGAGCAGGCNCCTGCCCTGAATCCAAATGTAAATATTAACCTCGAGTATTTGCAATAGCTGCTTATTTTGGCAGCTTGGGTGGTGGTGGGGAGGTGGTAATTTCTGGTCCAGGAAGCAAAACCAGGTCAGTGTTTTGGCATCTTGGATATTCATCAACAACACCTCATGGGCAGAGCTTAGGGCAGCGGTGGCTGGAACCAGGATGGTTGTGGGTCTCGCTGGCAGGCACGTGCTCAAGCCCACGGCTGCTGTGTCTCTGAAGGCCCTGAGTGGGAAGCTCAGAAATGTCCTCTGGCAATTTTTGGTGAGCTGTTCATTTCCATCTCTTCAGGCAGAACATCAGCACGTGGTTCTGGAGCTGGCTGGTGCTCAGCTCCAGCACGAGAAGGGTCAGGCAGCCTGAGAGCTGGAGGCAGGTCACAGCAGCAGATTCCATTCACACCCTGACTTCTTTGGCGGTGGCTTGCTCACATCAGCAGGCTTCACCAGACCTTCCCAGCAAGGCAGCTGGTGCTTTTTGCTTCCCTCCTCTGCCACACCGGGATCTCAGCTCAGATTTTCCCTGGTTTTCTTGCTCTTTGGTGAAGGTGCCTTTGGACACAGGCTCTGTTAGCAGCAGGACCGCTGAATCAAAGCTCAAAGGTTTTGAGGAGGGGATTTGCAGGTGTGTGCTGGGACTGGCCATACACACTCTGCCAGGCCAGGTGGGGAGGTGGGAGATGGGAAATGCAGTGAAGGAGCAGATGTGCTTCATCACCAGGCTGTCCTGTGGTAAGTGAGGATGAGAACATCGGCAGGGACCTAAATGTCACTTCAATTCCAAGCCCCCAGCCTACTGTTTATTTCCAGATGAGGCAAGTTCCTTACGACAGGTCATGAAATGCATAAAAACACCTTTCCCTCCCCTTTTCCAGCGAGAGAATAGGAATGGTTAATGCCCTAGTTCAGAGAGGAAACTCGCCTTGCCTAGAGAGGGTTTTGGAGCAGGCCACGGGTGATTTTCCAGTATCCTATGGGTGATTTTCCAGAATCCTATGGTTTCCCCCCAGGCAGAGCGAGCTTCTCTCATTCTGGTCGCAAGACAAACGAAGCGCTCTGGGCCCTGGAGCACATTTCTGGGATGCAGCTGTATCTCTTTTGCGGGCTGCCAAGGAGAATTCCTCGCCGTCTGCAGCGGCAGGGTAAGGCAGAGAGCACCGAAGAGGAAGCCACTCTTCCAGCTCCCACTGCCAGAGCTATATTGAGGGCGAGTTTCCTTTGTGGCTGGGTGGTACCGGAGCTGCTCACTGTTGCTTCCAGCAGGGTTTAAATTAATCAGGTTTCTAGGAGATGATTCTTTTCAGGAGCCTCAGAGGCACCTGAGTGAATGAATCGGAGCTTTGTGCTCCAGCAGCAGGAGCCAGCTGGATACCCCGGGTGCCTGAGTGCAGGACTCGCTCAGCACGGAGCTGTGTGACCACTGCAAGCAAGCCAGCAGATATGGGGAAGACTGCTCCCAGTGCCCCCAGCACCTGATCTGCTCCACCCCAGCAAGACCTGTCTCCCTAGGGTAGGCTCAGCTGACCGAGGTGTGTGGTGGGGGCCCAGCCGAAGCGTGCCCGTGGCTCTGCGGTTCAGAAAGGGGAAGAGAGCTCAGTGCCACCACAGAAACCTGCCTCGTGTCAGCCCCAGAGCCCAGCTGGAGGCACTTCTCCTTCGTGTTTATAAATATGGAAAGGGTGNTTTGGTGTGCACAAAGGCGGACACTGGATTGTTTTTTCCTGCTGTCCTGTAGCTTTTTTTTTTCCCCAAGGGCTTGTGTTCCATATTGATCACTACAGGCTGGATCTCTGGTGACATTTAAGGCAGTTAGAGAGGAAAGCTTGTATTCTGCCATGAGGGCTTTGTATTTTGACTCAATTTGAAAGAGACGGGCCTAGCCAGAGTGTCTGGACACTCCATGGGCAAATCAGCAGCCTAGTCCCTTTTAAGGAGAGTTCTGTGAGTGGGGAGATAGAAGCTGAGAGCTTTGCTGTTTCCAGCTGGGTCCCTCACTTAGTACCTGTCATCTACTCATCACTTATCTCCACAGTGTCTTTGTGGTGATCACCCTCCTACCCTCCCAGTGTAGCTGGCCTTTGGTTTCCAAACAGCTCACTAAACACTTGTTTCCCAAATGCTGATGATCCTTGTCCTGGGGGATGAACAGAGCAAACCCCTATTTCCAAGCTAAAACCATCCCCATGCCCATGGGGGGAGTGTGTGAGGGTTACTCTTGAGGCTGCAGTTCTTTCAGCAGTGATCAATCTTTCTCTGCAGTAGGAATGGGTTTATTCTGCCTTGACTGAAAGCAGTGGCTCGGGCAGGGCTGCACTTGCTACCTTATGGCGTGAGTGGTGGGGAGGGATGGAAAGTGGCTCCCGCAGTCCAATTGCATGTTCCAGGAAATGTGCGTAGGACGGAGCCTAATCCGATGATGGGGCTGGGCTGGCTGCAGGCTTCCTGCGCCAGTCTGAAGGGAAGAAGGAAATTCTTCGCATTAAACCAAGCTGGAAATCAGGAACCGTGTGCTTCCTGTATATGTTTTGGGTTGGTTTGGGTTTTGGTTTTTGGTTTGTGTTTGGTTTTTGGGGTTTTTTGTCTGCAAATAGCTCGTGCTGCTGCTCGTATCAATAGTGCTCTCCAAAGATGCTGCCTGCTCGCAGTGGCTGAGGGACAGGCTTGGAAGAGATGCTTCAGCATCTCCTCCTGGGCTTCCCAAGCTGCTGCTCTCCTGTAGCAGATGCTGTGGCCTGTCACGGGTGTCTCAGGCAGGTCCCATGTGGAAAGGGTGTTGCTGTGATCCAGCTGCAGGGAAAACAGCTGGTCAGGTGGGCTGGGAGTGTCATGTGACTGGGAGTGTCAGGTGACTGGGAGTGTCAGGCTGTCAGACCTTGAAAGGACCATGTGACCGTATTTACAGCCCCCTCTTAAATCTCTCTTGGAGGTCCTGGAACATGTCCAGAGCAGGTCAGTGAAGCTGGGGAAGGTCTGGAGCACAAGGGGGGTGAGAAGCAGCTGAGGGACCTGGGGTTGTTCAGTCTGGAGAGAAGGAGACTCAGGGGAGACCTGGCTCTGACAGCTCCCTGAGAGGAGGTTGGAGCCAGGGGGTTGGGCTCTGCTCCCAGTAAACAAATGACAGGACAAGAGGAAACAGCCTCAAGTTGCACCAGGGCAGGTTTAGGTTGGATATTAAGAAACATTTCTTCCCCAAAAGTGTCGTCAAGGCCTCCCCAGGCTGCACAGAGCAGTGGTGGATTCCCCATGATCCCTGGAGGGGTTTCCAAGCCCTGGAGCTGTGGTGCTGAGGGCCAGGGGCCAGTGGTGCCCTGGCAGTGCTGGGTTAACAGTTGGACTCTGTGATCTTCAAGGTCTCTTCCAACCAAAACAATTTTATGATTCTATGATATTCTGATGTTGTCAATTTTTCCACGTGGGCAAGAGAAACAGATGAGTCTCATCCTCTGCTGCATCTTCTTTGCAATGCCCTGCTGATTGTTAATGATGGGATGTTCTCAGTGTCTCCATCCCACAGCCCTTCTGCTCTGCTCTGTCTGGCCCCTCCATCTGCCCTGCAGAATGGGCTGTGTGGTCTCCATGGATCCCTGGCTGGGAGACAGACGAGCTCTGTTCTTCCCTCATCACTGGGACAGTGAGCAGGCAGCCTTAAAAGAGTCTCAAGGAGAAGGCCAGCTGTTCCAGCTGTGGCTGCTGGTCACCATGCCATGCTCAGGGTGAATCACAGTCCCCCTTGCCAGGGCTGAGGGCTGGGGAAGCCTCTCACAGCACGGAGTGATTAAGTTTATCTTGCTTGTTGCAGCTTCTTGGTGTCGAAAGAAGCACTGGGGGAGGAGAGGGTGAGCAGAGTTTTCTAGCTGAGCTGGTGTTTGCTGCAACCATCCTGATTACGTTATCAGGTGAAGAGCCTGTCTCTGAGCAAGTATCTCCTCAAGGTTTCCTGTGCACAAAGCTGGTGGGGGAGGTTCCCAGCCTGTGCTTGCTGTGGCTGGTGTCTCTTGATCTTCCCAAGGGAAACACAAGCACAGATGTGGGACTGCTTGGTGACCTTGGATAAAAGGCCCTGAGAGCAGGGAAAGGCACATGCCAAATGCAGGCACCTCCACATGGTTCCTCTCATGCACGGAGATGGGGTTGCTGTGCTTGTTAATGGGATGTCAGGTTGGTTTGTTGGGTTTTTTGGTTTGTTGGGGTTTTTTGTGGGGTTTTTTTGGTTGGTTTATTTTTCTTTTTAAAGAAAAGAAGAGTGATTCCAGCCAGAGAGACTGAGGGAAAACCTGCTCATGGTGACAGGGGAGGCAGCAATTAAAAATGTCACCAGCCATTGTGCTGGGACTCTCTGCTAGATGCTGCCTCCAGGGTCACCATGAAGTTACTCACTGGCCAGGGCTTTGTTAGCAATTCCAGCCATGGTTTGCTGCAGCTTGCTCTTCCCCTCCGCAGCATGGGCATGTGGGATGGAGGCAAATGGACAACTTGAACAATCTCAGGAGTGGGGATGACTGGGAATACTTGACAGAGGCAGATGACAGCCCAAACCTCGGGCCACGTTGTTTGGCCTTGGGGATTTTGAGAGGGTGGGAAGGTGACAAAGATTTAATTTCAAAACAACAAAAAAATCCCCTTTCACACCCTTGAGCAGCATCCCTACCATGTAAGGTAGTTGCCAGGACTATATTTGTCCTTACTTTGTTTTTTTGGGGGTAGTTTGTTTGTTTGTTTCCCCCTCCCCCTTCTTTCCACCCTCCTGAAATATTTCCATCAGTCTCCCCTCTAAGAAGTGTAACGAGCCCTGCCACTGATTAAATTCTAAATATAGCCATGGTATTTTTTTTTCTCTCCAATTCTTCATGATGTATCTAGGTAAAAAATAGCCTTGGCAACTCTTCAAAGGGGATATGGGCCCGCTATGGGCTATATTTTGGTCTTGTCACCCTGCCCAGGTCCAAAATAAACCTCCTCCTTTTTAATTAGCCCTCCAGGTTATATAATCCTGAAAGCTGAGGATATCTGGGCTCAGCAAGAACGCACGTGATGCTGTGGGCTCGGGAGGATTGTATGGGGCAAAGGTGGCATGTCAGGGTAGGGGCGACACTGCCGGAGTCTCCTCTTCTGCTGCTGGCCCTGGTGCCAAGTGAGAAGGAGCCTGGGGAAGCCAAGGTGCTGTAGCATGAGTCTCTGCTCTTGCCTTTCTTCCTGATTGCCTTATTTTGTCGTGGTACTTGGAGAGGAACCTGCTGAATGAGGAAGGGCCTGGTAATGGTGAAAGCTCCCATTGTTGCCTTGGGGGATGGTTTTGCTTTTCCTCTGCACCTGGGAGAATAGGTCAAAGTTTTTCTGCCTTTGACATCATCCTAACAACAAGTCATTTTACTCCTGGCTGGGCAGAGCACGTTTGTTTTCCCCTAGCCCAGGTCTGAATGCTTGAGCATTGTCCTACTCCCATCTTCCACCAGGAAAGGTGGGAGCCAAATGATCCCCTCTCTCTGGTGCTGTGGGGTGCTGGGTTGTGCACCTACTGCTGCTGCTTTACTTGCTCTCAGAACGTTTCTCTGGGCTGCCTGCCTGAGGACTGCAGCTGTAGAAAGTGGCCATCCTTGTGGCTGGCACACGGGAACCCAACTGACTCTTGGGTTCTCAGACTCCCCAGTGACTCTGCTCATCCAACATGGGGGTGAACCCTTCCCATGAGCATCCAGAAGCCTTCTGCTCTTTCCAAATGCTTCCTGGCTCTTACCAAAGTGGTTCATGCCAAGCTCCAGGTCAGCCTCTCCAGCCAGCCAGCCCTGAGGATGAGCAGGCCACAGAAGGGAGCAGCACATGGTTGCTCTACACACCTTCAAAAACTTTCTAACCACCAGATGGAGCAAAGGAACTTGAAACAGCCGTGGTTGACACTTAGGCTGGGGGCTGCCATTGGGCACCGAGGTGCAACCCTTGCCCTGTGGGCAGCTGCTGTGCCTGCACCTTGCCAGGCTTTGCCTGGACATCCTTCTCTCCAACCTTTCTCTAGCAGGCAGGGCTCGGGATGGACCTGGGGGCTGCCTTGGCACAAGGGCAGGTCGGTGCAGCTGCACGTGCGTTGCAAGACTGTTCCTTGACCTTTGGTCGGAACCTGCCATGCAGACTGAGCTTCCCACTCCCTGGCACATCTTTAACCGGGGTTTACTCCAACCTGAGCAAGGGAAGGATGTGCAAACATCCGTTTGCTCGATGAGTTGAACCAACCCATCTGTGTCTCCGACCAGTTTCAGTCCCGCTCTGGGGAGGGCTGGGGAGTGGGGGTGTCAGTATCTGTGGCTGCTGCAGCTTTATAGCAGTGGAAACTTTCAGTGTCGTCATCACGATGGTCAAAGCTGAGAGGAACTGGTGTACTTCAAGAAGTGCAATTTGGTGAGGAAAGCATGGTTTGAAGTGTTAAATTAGGCTGAAACTCTCAGGTTTTGGTGTGTCTCCTGGCCTTTAGAAGAGGAGAGATGCAGTGCATCTCCCTGGGATTGGAACAGACTTCTCCAGGCCTTAAACCTCTAGTCTGGTGTTCAGCAGAGCCGGGCTTAAACCACAGAATTAAGGATCTTCAGAGCAGTTCAAGCGAAAATGGGCTGGAGTTTCCCAGGGCTGTTATTTTAGGCAAGTGCCTCGAAGCAGCCAGCTGGTGATCTGGGGACAAGCAGTGGTGCAGGCTGTTTGCATATGGTCCTTCTCGGGTGATGAGCCATCCTGCAAACTACCAGCTCCCGCAGCAGGCACCGTGACATTGGCCAGGGCAGTCTTCCCACCCCTGGTCGCTCGTATTTCACATACGGGTGTTTGGGCAGCAACTCTGATGCCAAGGCAGAAGCCTTTTCTTCTCTCCTCTTTGGCTTGTACAAGTATTTATCCCAGAAGAAGGCTCTGGCCTCAGTTGCTGCAGGTTTACTTGGCTGATGGCAGAGGGTTCTGGTGAGTGTTCTGGGGGAGAAGGGAACACTGAGCAGGCTTCTGCACGAAGGGATGGGTGAAAAGCAGCAGAAAGCACAATGCTGCCAGGTGGTGACTGCACAAGAAAGCAGAGATGTAGTTCGAACTCTGAAGAATCCAAGACCACGATGACAGGAGAGCTCTGTGGACGCTATGTCCAAACACATGAGGATGTACGTGTTGTAGAGGGGGTAGACTCGGCTCTGCAGAGGCCAGCACAGTGTAACCTGCCTTTCCCCCCTCCCTTCCCCCCCCTTTTCACTGTATCACTGCAGCTGTTAGCTCTGGCATCTCTGCTGGCTGGCCGTTGGCGGGTCGTGCCGCCTGCCCACGCGAGCAGAGGAAAAGCGTACGAGTGTGAAGTAGGAAACTCGTGTGTATTTTAAAGCACAGGTTTGCACGGAAGTGGTGGCAGTAAACAAAGGCAAGTCCTGTTCGAGTTGTGAAATTGCTGATGCCCTCGACTGTTAAACGCCAGTTCAGCTCTTCCTTGGCAGAACATGGCTTGTTTTTCAGTGTTGCCTTCAGCCTTGGGATGATAGCAGAGAGAGAGATAGGATGTGGGTTTATTCCTTGGATGTTTTGTGGAGTGTCTGCACCAGTTTCTATGAGAAGAGATGTAGAAATATCCCTGAAGAAGAGACCTGCTGGATCTACCAGTACTGTGCAGGGTTGGCCACAAGCCATGCTTTAGGATTGCATTTCCAGGACTTGCATATCAGCCCAAGCAATATTGCTGGGCTTAGGGAATGACCCAGAGAAAAGGCAAAAGGATGAAAAAGCAAAGCCAGGAGCTCAGAGCCAGCACAGCCATGCCCGGAATGGCCACGCTAAGACTTTCTGGTACTTTAAGGCCATTTGGGATCCACGGAGCTTAAAAAACTCCACCAGCATCCCCACCAAGGGCAGGCAGTTTGCACCCAGGGAGCAAATGGGGAAGCTTGGCACTACTGGAGGATTGCCTGCATCTGCTCCATTAGCAGGAACGAGTTGCTCTGAGTTTCCCTTTCAGGTTGTCAGCTTCTCTTGCTGACTTGGAAGTGAGCACCCTTCTTGAGCAGAAGAGCTACTCTTCCTCCTTTAGCAGGATGAGCAGCCCAGCTCTTGTTCTAGGAGCTGCTTGGGTGAGGACAAACCCTAAAAGCAGTCCAAGCTCAGTGCTGTTCACCTCCTGCTCCCCCTTTTCAGGACCTGTGGAACCAGTCCCTGGTCCTGCCCAGCATTTCCAAGCTGCAGCAAGACGGGGCTCCCAGAACAGTCGGCTTTGCTCTGCGGTTGAGACTGTTGCTCATCTCTAATCTCCTCTGTGCCTCAGCTGCTCTGTTGGCACATTAAAGGGTAGCCACAAAGCAACCATAATTGCGCTAAGTGTCTGTGGGATAATGGGCTAAATAGTCGGGATTGCAGAGGCAGCCGCATTCCCAGCTATTTGATACCTTGATTGATGTAGATCTAGTTGTTTGCCAGCCCACAGGACAGCCTGCTGAGCTCTTGTTTCTCCTCCTCCCTGAAGCTGGTGACACAGGGATGTTAAAGAACTAGGCAGGAGTGAGCTATTTGGCCAGTCAGCTGGTTGCAGGGTTGCAGTGATCCCAGACTAGCTCCATATTAATCCCTGGACCTGGTTGAGATGCTTGGGCTGTGTAAGTTTAGGCACCTGTATTGAGTGGCTGACTTTCCCTGTCTGGTCAGGGGAGAGAACTGGGTTCTGTTCTGCATCACCCTCAGGAGGTGACTCTTTCTCCCCATGACTGGACTCTAACTTGGGTGCCTTACAGCTCTGTGGTCTCCATACTCCTGTCAACTGTCCAGGAAGAGGGAGCTCAGAAGGGCTGTTTAGGAACGCATCTGCGTGAGGTGCAGTTGTCTCTGGGGCGCAGCAGAACCTGCTGCTGAGCATGGAGAGCAGGGCAGTGCCTTTCCCCAAAGAGCTCACGAGAGATAAGGTGCACAAGCAAAGGGTTGGGAACCCTGCTCTGAAGGGCAGAGGAACTGAGTGGGAGCCAAACTGAAGGGGCTTATTTTTCAGCTGAAATTAGGAAACCCCCAAAGCAAGCAGGGATGCAAAGATGTTTCGGGGCATCTGAGCATTGTGAAGGTTCCTCCCGAAGGAGCGTGGCAGTCCTGGCCCTGCCAGCAGCCGAGCCCAGATCCGTGAGCTGATGCTGTCCCCTCCCAGCTGCTCCGAGGAGTTGCTCAGCACTGAAGGTCTGCAGCTGAAATCTGGGAAGATTTCACCAGAGGTGCTGCTCAGGTGCAGGAGCTCCATGGAATAGAACTATGCTCTTTTTCTCTCTCTTTCTTTAGCTTTGGCCGTCCATAAACTGACAGACAGATGTCGTCACACACCATGTGCACGTGGTGGTTACCCTCCCCAGTCCCCTTCTCAACACTCAATCCACAGCTACCGGCTCTGTACTGATAAGAGAACGAGATGACTTCCTTTTCTTCTCTCCACCCCTACTCCCTTCCAGAATAAGCTGGGCTGGTTTGGGGTAAATAACTAGCTGTCACTTCTTCGCTTGAAACTTTCCAGGCTCCACCACCTTGGCCAACCCTCCTGAAGGATGCTGGAGGCTGGAATGTTCCTGTCGGGCAGCAAACTGCCTTCCACATCCTAGAGCAAGCTCTGCCCACCTCCCATATCCTCCAAATCTTACCACGTTCTGACCTGCCCTCTGCCTTCTGTGGACTATCGAGTCTCTCTGCGTACCGTGCCGGGTCAGGAGCCTTGACCAGTTATGGTGAGGTAGGATATCTGTTGTGTGTACGTCTAGCTTCTATTTTTAACAAAGCTAATATTTCTGAGTGGGAACAAAGCGAAGGGGAGAAGGCCTGGAGATCATCCGTGCCATTTAGGTTGCACAGAAACGTTCCACTTGTGCTGGATGTGAGCTCACAGCAGAGAGCACCTACAAAGGTGTGGGTGCTGTTAGGGTGGGAATAGTGCTTACAGCATTTGTTAGCCCCAAACCAGTGAATTCTCTGCAGGAGTGCAAGATTCTCCAGTGGAAACCACCCTTCAGGTGCCTCAGTGGCACAGGGGTGGTGGTAACTTTCTCCTTGTGCTGGCTTCAGCACTGGCACCCGGTGCGTTAGCAGTTTCATTCCTGTGATTGCTGTTAATGTGATTACTGAGGAGGCTTTTGGTGCTGACTGCAGCCCAGGAGTGGTTATCCCTGCTGCCAGCAGTATGTCATTTGGTGATGCTGTTAGATTTTTATCTGGTATTACCTCATCAGTAATGCTGTGGTAAGGCTGAGTGGGTTCTCCTCGCCCTGTCTGTAGCTGAGCACATTTCCACGTGCTGAACTAGTGGGAGCACTGTCATTTCAAGGTGCTGAGTTTTGTAGATGGTTCCAAACTGGGGGAAATGACAAAGTGTGGTCAGAAGGGCAGTTGGGGAAAGCTGTGAGGGTTACAGGGGGCACGAGCTATAAAAGCAGCTGTGTGTAAAGGGGGTGCTGGAGCAGGGAAGGGGGAGTGAAGAGATCCCTTTGCCAGGCTGGGAGGCACAGTAGGGGAGCCCATCTGTGAAGAAAGCAAATCTCATCTGCTGGAAAGGCAGGGAGCACACCCAGGGCAGGAACTGGTTGTCTGAAGCCGTGTTTGAGGTTGTTCAATGCAGTGGGATCGTTGTGCAAGTGGCTATGGCTCTTTGCCATGGAGAGTGATGTGGAGCATGCCTCGGGTTTTCCTTCCTTCCTTCCTTCCTTCCTTGGGCGTGCGGAGGGTGTGGGCTGGTCTGCAGCACTCCGCAGGGATTCGGATGATGGAAATTGCTGCAGCCTGTTGGTAGCTGACGTTCCCTTGTACCTCAAGAGCATCTCCAAGCTCTTGCACTAACCATTTCAGCGCTGCTCTCTCAGGTGTTGCAGAAGTGACTGTTTTCTTCATTGCTGGTCTCTTCTTTGGGTGCGTTCTGCTTCACTGGATCATAGCAAAGCAGCTAAACGGATCCTTTTCCACAGCAGGAGGAAGCCTGTCAGTCAGACAGCAGCTGGGCTAGTTTCAGTGCTGCCTGGGGATATGTATTTTTAATGCCCTGACCGTCTGGCAGGTGGGCCTGCAATTTAATTTAGACTGACTTTATGAGAGCAAAACCATTTGTAATATACAGACCAGTGAACTTCCACGAATGGAGGGCATTCATTAGACCTTTAGAGACCAGGAGGTAAAGCCTTCTCTGGCCAAGGTTAAAGCTCAGTGCTTATGGTGGTCCTACCAGTGGAATACCCTCTTGGTAGAAAAGGTTGATTCAAATACAAGTTTGGTTCAGAGAATTAAACTAGAAAATTTGAACACTGCAACTGAAAACAATAACTTCACACACTGGGGGGGTTGATGCATTCAAAACAGCTTGAGGGACTTAGCTACACCTCGTTTTAATTAAGAGAACAAGGGTGTAAATCCTCTGGGCAAGTGGGAAGAGCCTCATCTGCCAGTTTCCTGCTGGTGCAGGTGAGTATAACCGGGTGGTGAAACGCGTGCTGGCCCGACACTGGGGCTTCACAGACTGCTGGGGCTGGCTTCCAGACCCCAGGGCAGGGCAAGGACCGCAGGTGAGGACGTGCCGGGAAGCGGAGCACGCTGCTGAGGAACCTGCTGAATGTTCTGGAGTGAGCAAATGTTTGGAATCTGAACGGGGAAGCGAACACGGTGAGGGATTCTTAAGCTTGCTTTGAAACTAAACCCAAATTGTCTCAGCAAGAGCCTCTGCCCTTGGGCCCTAAACTCACAGCGAGGTCACAGAATAACAGAATGTTCGGGGTTGGAAGGGACCTGGAAAGATCATCTCATCCAGCCCCTGTGCCAGAGCAGGCTCACCTAGAGCAGGTCACACTCATCCAGGTGGGGTTGGAAAGTCTCCAGAGAAGGAGACTCCACAGCCTCCCTGGGCAGCCTGGGCCAGGCTCTGTCACCCTCACTCTTTATGTTTCCATGGAACCTCCTGTGCTCCAGCTTGCACCCACTGCCCCGTGTCCTGTCACTGGATGTCCTTGAGCAGAGCCTGGCTCCATCCCCCTGACACTCACCCTTTACAGAGTTAGAACCAGGAATGAGGTCCCCCCTCAGTCTCCTCTTCTCCAGGCTAAAGAGCCCCAGCTCCCTCAGCCTCCCCTCATAAGGGAGTTGTTCCCCTCCCTTAAGGTTGGTGGGGATGGTGCTTGTACCATCTGGGTACCGGGCAGAAGCAGAGAAACTGAGCATAGGGGAAACCTCTTCACGAGGTGTCCTCTTCTCTTGGCTATTGCCTAGAACTAGCTGGCTCTACAGGAGCATCTTTGAGATTTGGCTGGAGTTGGTCTATTTTCTTAGTCTGTTTTGGCTCAGATGCCCATGTTTCTACTTTCTAATGTGTCTTCTTTCTAATGTGACTGTCCTCAGAGTGCTCTGATTTGGGTCTGTGGATAGCACATGTAAACTGGTGGAGATATGCCCTTGTGGGCTAGATCTGTGTGCTGCTCTGAAGAAGGAGCTCTTGCATCCAAGCAAAAGCATGTAATATCTTCTTTTGGAAGTGAAAAATGTAAGCTTGCACTTGTGGTGGGAGGTTAAGCTCTCTAACAACTCCTCCTTCCTTCCTGCCTTCAGTTCTTAGTTTGAAGCATCTCAGCCTGTGGCTAGAGAAGACCATCTGGAGCCTGATGCTTCACAGTGTCCTTCTGTGGCTATAGTTAGGCATGGTAGCCGCAAGGCTAGCCAAGCATAAAGGCAAACAGGCACGCTCCATTTCCCACTGAGGCACAGCAGCATGGCATGATCAGTTAGACTTTCCTCTCTTGTGTGGGAAGTGTCCTCTCTGCCACCACTGTGTCCTGATGCTCACTCTACACCCTTTGGATAGCCTCTCCTGTCTGCATGAGCTGGCCAAAGAGCAACCCAGAGCTGCTGCTTCTGCAGCCACAGCCATCCCGAGTGCAAGTGAGCATGCTGGCTGTTGGGATGTTGTTGCAGGACATCTTTTTAGCAAGGGAAGAGCTTGAGCAATAAATGTGTCCAAGTTTTTACAAGCTCTTCTCAAAGGACCTGAGCTGCTGGACCAAATACCTGCAAAATGATGGATCGTGGGTGATGGTACCTTCAAAATGACATAGGCATCATCCCTCTCATTTCTTGTCCACGTGCACAAGCCTCTCACCTGCTGCAGCCTCCTGGAGGAGCTGGTCTCGCTGGGGGTGAGATGCAGTCCAGCTGCTCGCTGCAGTGAGGTGGGGAGGAGGGTGAGGAGCAACAGAGCAGGCAGGTGCCAGGCTCTTTCACATCCTTCATGTGCACCGATGCGAGCGTGGAACGCGACTCAGCTTCTCCCTGCAGTGGGAGGCTGGGTCACACACTCATGCTCTGGTGCCTCACTCTTTGCTCTTGTCCCCATGGAGCCTGCTGTCCTTTTTGTCTGCAGATGATGTATTTTTGTGTCCTGCATCTTAATTTTTGTCCGTGGCTTCCTCTCCTTGTCACTGCAGGGCCTTTATCTGGGGTGCACAAGACATGATGGTGAAAGAGGTTTTCCATATCAGTGGTGTGGGCTGGGCTGTGAGGAAGCCACTACGATAGGCACACGCAGGCTTAATGGGGGGGAGGG
>VWZY01000299.1:29214-44095 GCA_013399075.1 Chloroceryle aenea
GAGCTCACGGAACAGGGTGCTGGGAGGCCCTAGGTGCGTGGAGAGAGAGCAAAGCTGTTGTGCACCTCCAAATCCAGCTGCCAAGAAAAGATGAGCTTGTCACCCTCTGTGGCAGATGTTCCCAGGGATTTGTAGCAGGGTGTGAGCCCTGGGTGCTTCCCAGAACTCTTGGGACATCTGGGAGAAGCCACGGCAGGGCAGAACCCCCATAAATCACACTCTTGTCCTCTGGCTGTTTGCTGTAAGACACGTGGGGTTGGGATATTGGGGAGAGCAAAGCAGCACACAAAAAGTCCTTGTTGTTGATCTCAGCAGGGGATGGGGCGCATGGGCAGGGGGTCCCCCATCCAGCTGTGAAACAGGAGCACCCTTCCCTGTCCCAAAGCTGAGCGCACCCAGCCAGGCAGGCCAGGACCCTGGCGAGGCGGTGACCTTAGCGTGGAAATTCCCACAGTATCTAGTGAGGAAGCCAGCCCTGTCGCACTGGAAACACTGGCCAGCGTGGTGCTCATCAGCCGTGCTCAGCTTCTAAAGCAGGAAGACAGAGCATTGTAAAGCAGATTATACTGATTTGCTTTCGCACAGCACAGCGAGCAGCAGAAACAGGAAACATCACAATGGTCTTCGGCGTACCGGAGATGTCTCAATTGTTATATTCAGCAATACGCCTGTTCCTATTAATGTGCCATTCAGTTATGTAGGAGACCAGCAGAAAATCCCTGCCAAAAGGGACAGGCAGCTCTCTGCTCGTTCCACCCACCTTTGAAGCAGCCCTGCCCAAACCAGGAGGGTGAGCTGCCTGAAAACCGACCGTGCTGGATTCCCGGCGCACGGGGGGCGGTTCGGTGCTGCAGAGACAAACATCCCCTCCGGAGAGGCCTGTTGGGCTATTCCAGATGTGATCCAGCCAAGTTATTATGGCAACAAGGAAATAAGTGGCAGCAAATCGCTCATGAAATCCAGCGGCTGTGCCCGAGGTCGAGAGGCACGTTCCTCTGCCGAGCTGCAAACAGACCCTGGTGCACGGAGCCGGGACCAGCACCAGGGAGGCTGATTTCCTCAAGGAGGTGAACAAGAGCAGGGTTATTCATCAGCCTTCAAGAGCAGCCAGGGGCAGCTGGCACACACTCCAGGAGTGGACGCTGTCCAGTGAGCACTTCAATGAGGAGCAATGTCTTCTGTCTGCTTCTTGGAAATAAAAGGTGCCGAGAACAAACTCGACAAACCCCAAGGAAGCTTCAATGACTTTTCTAAATGCCTCGCGCCGTGGTGCCCTGTCTCCCTCGCTGTGTTCCTACCCTCACCAAATAGGTCAGAGAATTAATCCAGGAGCAGAAACATTGTTGGAAATGGGAAACAACAACCAACAGGCAGCCTGTGGTGTCCAGCGCAGCACTGCAGATGCCCAACACTGCAGATTTCCAGCACTGAGGTTCACAACATGGGGCATGCAACTCATCCACAGGGCTCACAGCTCAGCTGGGGAAAGTCATGGGAAGTGGCAAAATCCATCCAGAAAATAATCCCTTTGGAGAAGCAGCCCAGATCTGGATTAATCCCTTTTGGTCGCCATGCCCAGGTGAGTCCTTGAACACAGCTCACATAGTTAAGAGTCATTCGGGCTGGAAGTGGCTCTGCTGGTGGCCTCTGGTCCAAGCCCCTGCCCAAAGCATCCAGAGCAGGGTGCTCAGGGCCATGCCCAGGTGAGTCCTTGAACACCTCCAGGGATGGAGATCCCACAACCTCTCTGGGAAACTTAATATTTGAACAAGCTCATAATAGACAAGTTTTTCTTTATGGCTAATCATGATTTCCCATGTGGGGTCCCGGTCCAGTGACACCTGCTGCCTGTGCCTGAGGAGGAGCCGGGGCACCAGCAATCAGGTGACTGTACACAAAGCAAGCCCATAACCAGAAAGCGACTGCACCAAAGGAACAAGGTGGGACTGGGCATGGGACCAAGAAGTGGCTCCGCCACAGCAAATAGGACGTGGTAGAGCAATTCCTTTGTTCCCCTTTTGACCGTGAGTAGCTAAAGGCCATCTCTTTCTTATACAGCCTTAGCATTGGAACCTGACATAACTGCTTTCAAGTCGTCCCCCTGCCCTAGAAGCCCTCCCTGAGCCCTCAGCTGGATGTGAAAGCCCAGCCAAGGTGAAGGGACTAAGGGCACGGTCCACAGCCTCTCACCAAGGCCAGGGTTTGCTTGCTCTTTGCTCTCACCCCTCACCCACGTGGTGTGAATGGGGGAGGGATGCTCACATGAAGGAAAACCGTGGGCGGCTGAAGAGAGAAGTAACAAAGTAAAGGTCAGTAGGGCTCAGCCAGACTCCCTTGGAGACAACCTCTGAAGTCTCTCGATGCACCATGGCGGAAACCTCAACACTTCCCTTCCTCAGCCTTGGCAAGCCCCTGCTCTCACGCCAGCAAGGGGAACAGCCCAGCCCAGCAAGACCCTGGTGAATGCCAGCCCAAAATTCCCAAGAGAGGCACCCAAAAAGCCCTGGTGAGCAGTGCTGCCAGGTGCCCCTGAGATGCCCCAGGAGCTGAAGCTCACAGGGACACTGTTAAAAGAATGTGAAGGGTGATGCTGGCCCTGCACCCCAAGGAAGGATGATCAGGAAGCACCAGTTGGATGGTACTGTTACATACTGGAAGCAGTGGGATAGTGAGGTGCTATCCTGCTGCTAGACAGCAACCTTTACAGCTAGTAGCCCAGAAAATGCCCCAAATGTCTCCAACTGCTGCTGCAGACACTCACCCTCCTGGAGCTTGACACTCTGCAGGTAGAGAGGGTTCCTCAGAACATTGCAGCGCCCAGGCTCATCCTCCTTGGTGAAGAGCAGCAGGTCAGAGTAGACAAAGAGGGTCACCTGAAAGCACAAGAGCAGCAAAGAAGCAGCTATATGGGATTCATCTCTTGGCACCGAGGCGGCATCCTGGAAAGGTCCTGTACCCAGGGGAAACACACCAGCCATGACAGGCAGCCCAGGAAGCCCTTCCCAAAGGGGCTGATTGCTGCTACACCCCCCGGGGTGCTCCCAGCAAGCTTTGGATGAAGCTTCCCCCCGCTTGGCAGTCACCTACCGAGGCTCGTGGAGTCCCGTGACAAGAGGGCTAAACCTGCCCGACAGCTGAACGCCACACAAACACACCCTCTGCTCTCTCGTGTCACTTCCCATTTACATAAATTATAAATCAGAGGAGCAGGAGGAGGGAGTAAGTTGACGACTAATCCCAGCACACTGCAGGAGTCACAACCCAAAAGCAAACGCATCTCCCTGAGCACTCTCAGGAGGGAGCCTCTCGCTCTGCTCAGTTGTGCTTTGCAGCCCCATTTCACTCCCTTTGAGAAAACGACAGTTTGGCTTTTACAAGAGCAGAGCCCACGAGAGCAGTTGCAGGGAACAAACTTAACACCTCGAAACCACACCAGTGGGTGGAAAGCAAACAGCGAAGCGAGTCTCTGCCCAGCTCTGCGCCCAAGCAGTGACTCCTGTCCTAGAAGCTGGGAGCTGCTCTGGAGCACCAGGAAATGCTCACAACTCAAAAGGTGGCTTTTGCCCTGCTTCTGGCTCTTGCCTGAGGTCCCTGGTTCACTCAGTACGGATTAGTGTGATCCTTCCAATACGACAGTACTGGAGATCCTTAACCCAGGAGCCCACTGGGGGTGAGTAGCTTGGTGCAGCCACTATGCCAGTAGCCAAGGCATGAGCCTGTCCTGCTCTCCAGCAGAAGTTGGGGGCATGCAGCAAAACTCAGGAGGTGCCAGGAAGCAGCTGCTCTATGCCAGTGGGCATACTGGATGCTGGGCCTCCTGCACGCACTGCTCTCGGCGCAGACACGGCTCAGGAGCACGAGGCTGTTTTTAACTGCTCCTTGTGATGCTCCCCAAAACCTCCCACGGCAAAGGCAAAGTTGCTCTGCAACACTGAGCAACAGTAACCAAGGTTTGGTGGCCTTTTGGCAACTCTTTGGCAAATGTAGCAAGGCACCCACCATCCCAGGGGCTTACTGGGAGCTGGCACTGCTGCCACCACCAAGTCACTCTCTGAAAGGTGACTTTGCTCTGGACAGGGACTGAGTCACTATTTGCAGGGACACGTGGCCAGTACAGTTTGTCTCCTTGCCCAGTGGCTGATGAACACAGATCAGGAGGAAGAGAAGCTGCTCACAGCTTATCCTATGGTGGTGAGGCTCACATCAGGGCAGCAGCATCTGGCTTCGCCACCAAAAATCAAGCTTTTGCCACAAGGTCTCTCCTTGCTGTGCAAATTCATTTTTGTGGGATTCTTAATAAGCACAGAGCTGCTGGCATAGCTTGAACTGACAACGAGACCAGGGAGGGTCTGGTTTTCTCTCTACTTGGAAAATCCCTTCCTTTGCTCTCAACACACTGTTGGCCCAGTGCCCACATTCACCTTCTTCCTTACTTCTGACATTATTAATTAATAGGAGGAGTAACGAGGTACAAACTACACTATCAACGTTCTCCCATGCCCACCTTGTTCCAAAAAGGAAACTTTTCTAGGATGTGTCTGCTGCCATCCCAGGTCCCTCAGCCTCAGAGATGTTCAAGGGTTTAGAGAATAGCAACTCAGCAAAGAGAAGGAGATAAAAACACAACCAGCAAGTGGTCACGCTGGAGATGGAGGAAAGAAAATGAAGACCTAATACACATGGAAGTTTAAGGTAGAAAAAAGATTAGAAGGATCAGCAAGAAAAAAAATAATCAAAACCAAGCAGATTGAAATAGGGAACCACGGAAACAGAAATACCCAAGAAGTATTTAGAGGTAACACTGTGCTTTTGTGGGAAGATGGGGCTGATTGAATTCAGGACGCAGAGAAGATAAAAGCACAGCCAGTGTGGGTTACATAAAAGCATCTCTATTAGATGCTGCTTCCAGGAGGACACTTCATTTCAGAGCAGCTCCACACAATACACTTCACAGAGGTCCTTCTGCTCCTCCAGGCTGCTGGGGAAAGAAAATGAGGATGTCCTTCCACCCACAGAGCCAGAGCTGGCCAAGAGCACCCCAGCACCGCGAGACCCAGGGATCCAGCAGACCCTGCTCGAAGAGGTGAGAGTTGGACTGGTGCCATGGGGCAGAGCCCTCACCCCACTGCAGAGCTGAGCATGGAAAACTCACATCACGGGTGACCCTGAGGCAGCAGCCAGGCAGGTATGAGAGGGGAGGGCTGGAGGGAGTGATGTGGAGCTCTGCCCGGGGTTGTCCTCCCACCACTGCAAGCTGTAACACATCTCTAACAGCGCTTCGCAAACAGGGCTGCTAGCTACCGTGAGAAGTCACAGGGCTCATAAAAGCAAAAGAGCAAACAAGAAAGAACCACAGCACCTGAGTTCATCCAGGCATGACACGGAATCCTCCAGAGTTGCTCCTTGCAGAATTAGAGTATCTTGGTGTGTCTCCCAAAACTCATTTCCTACCCCGCAATCAGAAGTAGAACAACTGGCACGACGACAGGACTCCTCTGAAGGCAGAGAGAGGCTCGCCTGCGATTACCAGTGACCAAGGCCACATGGCAATTCTCACACAGACCTTTTAACAGGATGTAAATAGATTTTACAGGAAGAAAAATGTGTTTGTAGAGGCTGACACTGATGTCTCAGACACTCCATCTGGGTGTGCTCTGAACCACGGCAAATGGCAAAGCCTCTTCTGCTGAGAGATTTGACTAACTAGAGAACACAACCGGCAGAGCGTCGCTATGGTAGGAAAGGGCACGTTTAAAGCTAGGAAAGGGCACGTTTAAAGCTAGGAAAGGGCACGTTTAAAGCGTTACCTAAAAGCAAACAAGAGAAAATGAAAGCCAGAGGGGGATGGGTTAGTGGGATTCCCCAAGGTGAGGGGAGCTTCAGAGCCCCACCGCAGGGATGAGGAAGCCCTAGCTGCACCTTGTGACCAAAACATGAAAAGTTGCCCAGAAATTAAGCCTTGCAGCCAAAGTACCTTCACATTCAAGCTTAAGAATAGTTACCTCCCTTCCTAACCCCATCCTCTTCTGCTTCTGCGCAGAGAGCCACCACCACCTGGGGCACGGCAGGGAGGAGTTTGCACCTCGTACTGCGGCAGCCCCTCGGCAGAGACGCTGCCACGGCAGACCAGTGCAGACCCTGCATCGTCCCAGTGCGCGGCAGGAAAAGCCCGAGCCAGGGGATGCTCTCTGAGACATCTCCCTCCATCTCTCCAGCGATCGCCTCATAGCTGCGCCCCACAGAACAGAGGGAGCTGAGGAAGCAGAGGGAAGCAGAGGCAGGTCTTTTATCATCGAGCTCTCGGATGCCAAAGGAGAAGGTGGTGGTGATCACCTGCATCACTGGCCAGAGAACGCTGCCTGCAGCTGGCTAGAGAAATCCCACAGTCCTTGGTGGAGAGCTCTAGAGATGGCTATCACCCCGAGGACTAAGCACAGACATTTTCTGTTCACCAGTACCAGGTTCTTCTCCAGAAGAATGAGGTGCAACCTCAAAGAGAAACTCCAGTGATACCGGTATGAGGGTTACTTCTGCAGAGTTCAAGTGTCCCCATTAATTACATTGAGCTAAAGGGACAAAGCTTTCTTAATCTTCCTCAGTTCTTTCAGATCTTGAAAGAACTTGTAGCTCACTTGTGAGACCATCTAAACTCTCAGCCTCCTCTAGGAAGCAGAAATTATGCTTGGACTCATCAGAACAAGACACTGCTCCCCACACACAGGGTGGCATCACCCAGTCATTTCTGTTATGTGCTCCCCGATCAGGGGCTTCAAAGTCACAGCTTTCTTGGCCACAGCTTTGCACCGGTGGTTACTCTGCTTCCAGAGAGCAGAGCAAGAGGAGACCATGACTGAAGTAATCCAGTGACCACAGCTCGGTACATCAGCATCCCGCCGAGCTGAGCCCTGGTCTAAACCAAGAAGCAGCCCAGGCTTTGTGGGTGGGATGGGTGCACATACACAGGAATGGCACTTCGGAGACCACCATGACCCTCCCAGGTCAGGGAAGCTTCACCACCCTTCAGGGATACACCAAAGCCTTTGAGGCTTTGCTTTCCATGTACAGCCCCAACTCCCTAAGCATGACCTGCTCCTTTACTCCTGAAATTTTGCTCCTGTATGTTCCATATCAAACAGGCTGCCAGCAAGTCTTGGAGAGCATGTTTTAGCCCACAGTGCATTACCCTCTTCTACTGACTCACATTTTTTTCTGCCAAGATTATTGGCCAGTGATCTATACCCTCAGGAAGGAGTTTATCTGCTCAGCTAGACTTCAGTGAACCACCACACTGGCCCAAAGAAGATCCACAGTGAAGGCTTTAGCTGTCAACCTTGAACCTCACCTTGGCTTAACTGAATGAAATTTTCTTCTACCGTGATCACCAGGGGAGAGAAGGCACTGAAGACCTCAAGGGGTCACACACCTACCCTCAAACACTGGCATGAGCAGTGGCTGTGCAGATGGAGAAATGGAGTAAATAATGAGGAAGAGAAGGATATTCTATCTCCTCTTCACTGTCTCTTAGTAAGAGGGACTAGTGTGGTGGAAGGAGGAGGTACATGCAAGTTTCTGCTACTCTCACCCCAATTGAATTGTCTAGAAAAGGATAAAAATGAGATCTGACAACATCTGTACCAGGGAGTAGGGTTTTGGTCAACCCAGTCTGAAGGCCAAACTCAACCACTCACTGACACAGGGAGGTGGTAACCCCATCCCAGGCCAGCATTCCAGTGCCAGGAACCTGCAGTGTGATGCTCAGAATGAGAGAGAAAAGCCTCTTGCTCTGCAGAGAAGAGCACAAAACCCTGCCATGCCAGTCCATGTTCTCCAGACTCACAGCAGAGCTGAGGGCTTTCAGAGTTCAAAGGAGGACCATCCTGATCTGCAGACCCTGCCAGGATGGCAGAAAAGAGAGCTGAGAAGGGGTGAGCATGGCCCATGCTGTGAAGGTACCACGGGGCATTGGAAAGCTGCCTCCAGGTTCACAAGAGATGGCTTCACAAGGACACGGCCCACGTTCAACACCTTGTGTGCAATCACCCACATCACGCTGGTTCCTCTGGCACTCTGCAGGCTGGAGGGATTTCAGAAGACCATCAAAGCGGGAATTGCAACCAAGTCTAGACAGGATGTGATTAAAGCCTGAATAAGGATTGCTCCAGAGGTAAGGTCAAGGAAAGGACAGATCCTGGCAAGCCTCCAGAGAGATAGGTTGACTCCTCCAGGAGATGGGAGAGCATTTGCTCAGTGAGGAAGATGCAGTGCCTGATGTGGAAACTGCCAGGGGGAAAGATCCTGCTTTTTGGGGAAAAAAAAAGTGAAACAGAACCTCCATGTCCAGCCCCTGCACCTGGGCTCTCTTCTCTCAAGCCACTTAACCAGGTGGAATAACATACAGAAAACAGTCCTGAAAGTCACAGGAGCAGTTAGAGAGAGGCTGGGTGGAAGAACAGGGGGAAAGTGAAAACCCACATGGAGCAAGGATGAAAGGACTGATCGAAACCAAGACAACTGCTATTCAGGCAGCGGAGATGGCTGGAGAGGGAGGGAGGGAGCAGAGAAGTCAGAGCTGTTCTGTACAGGGGAAGCTTCATCGTGTCCAAGCCAATTTAGGTCTTGCTGGCTTCAGAAGTTTAGGTTCCCTCATCTCACAGGCCACCAGGTCCAAAGCAGACACATTGTTCCACTGGAGGTGGGGAGCCTCTGCCTTTCCCGAGAGCTGCACTGACTCCTGGAAGCTCTGCAAAGCTGCCGTGCCCCTGTGACATGCTGCAGACCTGAGAAAGCCCTTCCCCAGGGACACGGCTGATGTGCCACTGCTGCTACCTACAAGTGTCAGCTCCCAGCAGCATGGGGCTCAGCACTGCACCCGGGGTCACCCCGAGGTAATGATTCCTGCCTTCCAAAGCAGACGCTGCCACGTGCTTACCGCCACCGCCACACACTGCTGCTATCTTTTCACTACACCCAGCTGCAGCCTCTTGCCTTGCCCCTCTGCCAGGCTCACACAGCCATGGCAACCTCAAGACACCATCATTCCCAACCTCTGCCTCACATTCCTGGCCAGCCCACAGCATCCTGCCCTTTCCTGGCAGCAGCTCCAACTGGGAAATCCTCTTCCAGCCACACACTCATCCTTAGGGCATCATAAGCGTTTGTAGTGACAGGACAAGGGGTAAGGGCTTTAAGGTAGCAAAGGGCAGGTGTAGCTCAGACAGTAGGAGAAAGTTCTTTAATCCGAGGGTGGTGGAGCACTGGAACAGGTTGCCTGGAGAGGTGGTGGAGGCCCCATCCCTGGAGACATTCAAGGCCAGGCTGGATGAGGCTGTGAGCAGCCTGTCCTGGCTGGAGATGTCCCTGCTTATTGCAGGGGGGTTGGACTGGATGACCTTTGGAGGTCCCTTCCCACCCAATACATTTTATGATTCCATGATAAACAAAGACAGTCGTTGCCCTGAGATGCCCTCTTTCCACTCCTGCCCAGAGAGGGCTCTGAAGTGGCTAACATGGCTGGCAGGGGACAGAGCCACACACCTCCTCCACACATGCTTGTCCTGAGGCTCTCCATCGTGTCAATACAAACACCCCCATACACACAACTCCACCCAGGCTGCAGACAGCATTAGTTAGTCATGATTATTCTGCATTTGGCTGCTACTACAGACCTCAGTCTGCCCAGAAAGGAAGCAGCTCCAAACCACTCAGGAGCACCCCAGAATCCCAGCATGGTGGAGGTTGGAAGGAACCTCTGGAGATCACCTCAATCAACTCCCCCACTCCCACGGAGTCACCCAAAGCAAGAGACCTGGGAACACATTGTCCAGGTGGGTTTGGAATCTCTCCAGAGCAGGAGACTTCACAACCTCTCTGGGCAGCCTGGGCCAGGCTCTGACACCCTCACGGCAAAGAAGTTTCCCCTCCTGTTCAGACAGAAGCATCCTGACTTCAGGCTAGCCACCAGATTGCCAAGCCATCGCAGCACAACTGTGCTCCACAGCCACGTGTTTATCTCATTTCATTCATGGAGCTGCCCAGAAAACCCTGAGCAGCAAAGAAGAGCAGGACTGACAGGGGAAGACTTTGATTTCCTGATCAGTGCCAAGTTTCCTAACTGATCGTGCATTTTGTCATGTGCTTTGGTAGGAAACAAATTAAAAAAAAAACTCAGTCCAAGCAAGGGATGAAAAACCCTCTGGAAACCAGAAAGAGGCGTTACCCAATCCTGAAGTGTTTTGTATGGGCCAGGGATACAACACGGCTCTGGAACCCTGCTGTTGGCCACAGAATTACAGGTATTACACAGAAACTCAGATTAGGCAGCTGAAAGTCCTTTATGGCTCTCTAAAGATGACACCGTTCACTCCAGCTTCCTTAAAAACAGGGGGATTCTGTACGGTTGTGAGAGTCCCTGAAAATGCCCCCTAAGCAACAGCAGCTTCCTCCTGCACCAGTGAGCATCACGAGTGAAGTCTCTGTCCCAAATTCCTGGGCTTTGCAGGTTTTGCAGTCGGATGCAAGTAAAGCCAGCAGCAAATGTCATTGACACGTCCAAACTGCCAGCTTGGGTGTTGAAAGTTGTCACCTACACAGGCACAGCCAAAGCTTAGCTGTTTCCCCAGATCATTAACAGCCCTCTGATAACATTGCAGAAAAGAAACCCAAGGAAGCAAAAAGAGAAGAGTTTGCACAAAACATGTGACCTGTTTCAGGAACTAGATTTCTGAAAACCCCTGTAACAAGTTCTCTGTCTGGTTCTCTAGCCTGGCACAAAGTATTCCTAAATTCCCACTTCCTGACTCTGCCAGTGGCCTCAGCCGCTGGCTGTGACTGGCACGTGTTTGCCATCGCAGAGTCTTCTTTGTGAGCGTGAAGGGACACAAGAAAAAGAAGCTGACTTGTAGCAGAGAAGAGTTTTGGTATTTAATTCATCCCATGGTAAACCAACTACAAGTCTTTCCAAACATCATGTCATGTAAGTACTGCACAATAAACCATTTCCCTTCTCAGTCTGCCAGGTAAGACTGCAGAAGAGGAGGCACAGAAAGCTCAGATGGCATGGAAAGAGTCCTACCTGTATAGTCCTGCTTCTGCTCTCGTGAAGGAGCAGCTCCTCTGACAGAAGCAGAGTCCGGGCTGGGTTGCAAAGATCTAAGGGCTATATTTGAAAGGTAAAAAAAAAAAAAAAAAAAAAAAAAAAAAAAAACAAACAAAGAAGAAAAAGAAAGAAACAGTCAAACCTTCCACTGGAAGTGTGGTTCACCAGAAAAAAAAGAACAATTTTCCACCCACCAAACCCACTTTGTCTACAATTGAAGCTGTTAAGTTCTGAGGGGAGAAGCCACCTCACCCTGTGCTCAAAAGGACAAAGTCTTCAGTCTGGCTACACGACAAAGAGAAAGCCCCCCCTGAACACCTGCGTCAGAGCTGTCTGCAAAGAGCAGCCGCTGCCTCTTCGCGCGCTAACCGCCCCGCACGGCGCGGGCTGCGCTATGGCCGCTTCTTAGCAGGAAACACAACCACAGCACTGGCACTTCAGGTTCTCATGTCCCTCTGACAACAATATTTGCTACACGATTTTGTGGATTCCTCTCAGAGGGAGTTAAAGCACCGTTAAGAAGGCTGCCCGCTCTCGTGCCACGCTGCACGCTCGGCACCTTTTCCGGTTAATGCTGGAGAAGAACGGGGTGGGTTTAGTCATCCTGACTGCAGAACCAGCCCAGGATGAGCCTCCTGAGCAGGCACATGAGGGTCCATGCACAGGAGCCTTGCAGTAAGAGACAGTGCAAAGCAGGAAAACAAACCCATTCCTCAAGTGGCAAAAATGCCCCACACTCAATCCATGGCTCCAGTTTTAGGAGTAAAGAGGCTGAAGTGCCAGTTGTGTTCCTGTCAAAAGGCAAACTGTGCCCACAGCCAGGGCTGGGGAGTGCTCTGCTGCTAATGGGAATGGCCACCGGGTGCTGTTGGGGAGGACAGAGGGTGGCCTGGGCCCCAGCACCAGCCCAGCCCCAGGCTCGCCCCCAGGCAGTGTCCGCTGGCTCTGGCTGGAGTGACAGACAACAGTGATCACGGGGCTGAGCCCAAAGGACACCGCCAGCCCGAGCTGACATGACAGTGCCGTGGCTGCTAGCAGGGGAGGACGGATGGTTCCCCACAGCCTCAGAGATGAAGGCTTTCATCGGTACTCTACTTGACCATAGAGGACCAGAGGGGTTCTGGCTGTATGAAGGACAACATGGAAGACACAGATGTGTTTACAGCTTCTGCCATCAAATTTGGGGCTAAAAAAATTATTTATGGAACTGGAGAGTGAGAACATCCTTTGTCAAGACATAACTGCTCTGGATCCTTATCCGTGATTTTGGTGTTGGCCACCAGCTAAACTAAACCATTGTTGCTCACACTCTAGAACAGCCCAAAGAACCCACAGGAAGAAACCATGTTGATCTTCAATGACGTGAAGTTGGTTGCTGAAGCCCAGAAGCTGGGATATCCTCTCTTGACTCAAGCAAGCACTCAACAATGAGATTTGAGAGCTGAAAAAGGGAAAATTCTCCAAAAGAGAATCACTTGGGAGGAACACAATTCCCTCTGAGAAAGCAGCCAGCACTGTGCTGAGCACAGCCAGCTCCTGAGGAGAGCCGAGGACGACAGGGGACCCGTGTATTTGTGGTATATACTGCTGGGAAATAGATCCACCTTGCATGACAGCGGGGAGCCCAGCAACAGCAGCCAGTTCTGACCTGCGGTGCTGGGCACTGACTGCGGTAGCTCCGTGATTCCAGCTGCACTTACCTGCACAAAGACAGGGAACACCAGCACTTTGGGAGCCAGCGTCACATAGGTGCCGTAGCTGGAGTGCGGGATGTGCGGCCTCACTATGGTACAGTTCTGGTAGTTCCCGTAGCTCTTCATTGTCTGCACAGTCTTCATCAGCCTGGATTTTCTCCCGGACCCCGTGTGTGATTTCCCTTTGCAGGCGTTTCCTGGGCCGGCAGAGGAAGCAGAAGGAAACACAGAATGAGAGGAGAGCTCCTGCAGAGCTGCTGCCAGCTCAGGTCCCGCTCTCACAGCCTGGGGGAGGGCACACAGAGCCTCAGGGGAAGAGCTGGCTCCCAAAGCTGCAGGACATTTGTCACCCTGCTACCCAAGTTTCCCCAGAGATTCATGAAATAACAGCCCTGACTTCATTTTTTCTAACACAAAATGAGATGTGCCTCAACATTTCTGCTCCGTCGAGAGCTACTCGCTAGACCAACATATAACTGGGTCACACCAGCAGCACAAACACATCTCTGTGTGTGCAAAGGCCCAAGGAAGCCATGGCAAGCTCAGCCACAGGCCAGCACATCTGCCTCTGGCTGGGCGTACTTTGGAGGAAGAGATGTGGTACTATTTACACACCTCCCCGGGCAGTGCTGGAACTACACAACAAGGGAGACAGAACAACTGCAAACATGACTTTAAATGGTCGTTCCAAAATCACAAGGAGGTTCTCACCATCAAGGAATTACCTGCCTGGACCACTGAGCTACAACCCTTCCCTTTCTGGGAGGGGAAAACCATCCGTAACTAACCCAGGGTGGGAAAAATAGAAAAATAAACCCTGGAAATTTAATCCTTGGGACAATTTTATCTGCACAAGTCCTGCCTGCTCTGGATTCTGAGCTAGCAAAGCGCAGGAGTTTCCCATCCTGGGGAACTGGGTGGTGGGTTAATCAGAGTTTTTAGCAGATACCAGAATGGGAGGTGTCAGGGAAAGGGACAGGAGTGATAAACACATCCACACACACAGGATCAATCTGTTGCCTTTCCCAGTCGCTCCCAGGGCTGCGATGGTTACCCAGACACGGGGCTGTATTTATAAAGGATGACCTCATTTTGCACGAGGCTGGCACAGCATCACCCACTGGTTTTCAGCATTACATTTTGGTGCTGGAAACACTCTGAGCCGCCTGACTGGCTTTGTCACTGTCCCTCCTGACTGCAGAAAGCCACCCCTCGTTCCGAGGAGGGGTTACACGGCACCTTTCCTTCACAGCCTCCCACCTCAGCTGGCTGAGCAGAGGTAAGACTTCTCCCAACAAGCCCACGCCAGTAACTGTGGCCACTCCACAGCTGCCAGTCTGCATCACTGGAGGCCAGGAGACCTTAGGTGGTATGTCAAACCAGTCCCAGAATCTCTAATGCCGTTGATAATCCCATGACTTAAAGAACTATTGATAATTATCAACAATTAACATTGTTCCCTGCTAGCTGCTGTGGGTGAGTTCTTCCCTCCCCTACTGCAGGGCAGCTGCTGCTCTACAGGATTCCTCAGCCCTTTCCTCCCAGCCCAGAGGAACATCTTCGAATACATCCAGCAAGCTCCCACCAGCATTTTGTCCCATGAGTGCAGGGACTGGCCACGGGGTGTTCTGAGGATGCTTTGCCTGGGTAGAAACAACCATTTTCTCAGCACCAGCACAATGAGGTGAGAGCATCAGAGTGCTGGGAGCCTCTGCATACAAGGGGCCAGTTTGGTGGGTGAGCTGCTGGAGGCAGCAGTCCTGAGGAGGGCTTTGTGTGTCCTCCCCAGACCCATCACACAGAGCCAGAATGGTACAAACAGAAGGGACCAGACCCAGAAAGGAGCTGCAGAGCTGCTACCCACTGGGCTGCTCTGCTCTCAGATGTGCTGGGACAGCACAGCAGTGAGCAGGAAGAGGCTCTGAAATATCCCCCATTAACGACATGAATCCATTAGACCCAAGGGCCTCATCACTCTCCAGTCACCTCATGTCCCCAGGCCCTACATCTTTCCTGTCACACACAAGCTCCCATCACAACAGCAGCAGCAGAAACTACCACACTGGGGAGAGAAGGTGGGACAGGTCCATGC